>JAXGGA010000215.1:0-283693 GCA_038373865.1 Uloborus plumipes | reverse complement strand
GAGCTTCAAGTTCAAAGGCCCATCATTTCAAGACATGGTTGTTTGCATTAAAAAAAAAATATGGTAAAGTAGTAGTTCGAAATCATATCTCACTTGCATTAGTGCAAGACATTGGCTCAAAGTATTATGAACATAAAATCTGGTTGATTAGCGCACTGAAGAAAATAACAGGATCTAATGAATAATCATTTCCTATTTCATATATTATATGTGGGTCTGAAACATGATTTCATAAACAGATCATACTGACAGCCTTGTTTCAAACATGAAGCATAGAACATGCGCATTCAACTTTCTACCTCCAATATTCTCATAATAATCACAAAAATGAAAATTTTCATAAAAATAGGATAGCACTCAGATTTTTACATCCAGAGTATTAAACAGTAATTAAAAAACTACTCACCAATGCTCTCAATTTCATGGTTGTTGGCTTTCTGTAAAAAAAAAAGTACACATAAAAAAGTATTAACCAAAGGAAAATATGATACAATGAGATGCAAAGGAGTGCAGATGACAAACGTAAGATTTCAAGTTGAATTTGTGCTATGTTAAAAACAATAGGGAGCCGTTTTTTTCTTTTTTTGAACCCAAACCATGCTGGATAGCAGCGATTCTTAGAGATACCACAAATAGTTCTCGGCACAAATCTCCTACCATTTGCACTAGTTATATACCCAAATTTTTAACTTAGTCATTTATATCTCATCACTTCTAAATACCTCACATGACAATAACTACAAGCCTTAAACTACAGCTACACAAGTTTTCACATATGAGAGAGCATTCAAAATATATCATACACAGAGTAACAAGAGGAGGCGGCTCAAAGTAAAATTAATTTCGCACTCTCTGCACTTTTCCCCTGATGGTTGCCACAGTTACAGCGCTATGGACTTTTTCCCCACTTAACTTTTGCAACAATGATTAAATGCAAATGGTTAGAATTGCTGTGTGCGTAAACTATTATTTTATTGAAAGATCAACGTTTATGAAGCACAACTTTTTCTGAGAAACTTTTGCTGCATTAATGTATGACTAGATTTGTTAGAAATTGTTGAGAAATAACTGAGACATGAGGATATAAATAAAAGCGTCAGCCTCATTCGACAAACATAAAATAAATGAAATGCCTCAACAGCAGTGCATAAAAAAAAGAGTGGAGCTGTTTACTTTTGTACGGTTTCCTTGGAGACAACGCAAAATTTCTAAACTTGATACGCCTATTTTAAAGTAACAGAGTATAATCCCTTCCCATACATTAACAAATCTGCCTCATGATAAAGTTTTTGACCCAAATATGAATATTACAAGTTAGACCTAAAGTCAGAAATTAGGATCAAATACAACCCAGCTCGAAGACAGAATGTTTTTGATAGTATCATACGATGCAGGAGTATTAATGTTTTGAGTACTGCTTCTGCTTCCAGTTCATCCGACATCTCTCTGTGGCACAACTATACCTCAGTCACATTTCTGGGTAGGTTAAGGTGACAATGTTGCTTGAGAAGATTGTGATAAATAATGGAGCTTTTGATGTTGCCTATTGTTTCAACTTTAGTTGAACACAAGGTTTGCTTTTTGCAGGTTATTTTAGATTTTAATGGGACTGTCAATCTTATTTAGTGACTTGTTTTTGTTATTTGGCGAGTTATTTTAAATTTTAATGGAACCTTTAGTTTTTTATGACCTAATTTATTTATTTAATGGTAATTTTTGCATTTTAATCACACTTTCACGTCTTGGGCCTGTGGCCTCATGCCTTTAAAAAACACTTTCCATAACCATGGTACCGTAACTTTTCCACATTCTCAAAATAGATGTTTACTTTGATTTGGGACCAACACAATTTGCTTTCCAAAGCTTTAAACTATTTTGATGCCGATATGTAAGCAAATTAGTCCTCCTAAGACTACCTATTTTATTTTTAGCTGTCTATTGAAAACAATTTAACCAGTTTAATTTGCATGCTGTTCTCTTTCCCATGCATTGAAAAAAATATCCACAGCTAAACACTAAAAATTGATACACTTTCTGAAGACAAATTTAGTGGTGTCAGCTTGAAAATAAAGTGTTGTAACCCAGAAAAAGAAAAATTAACTTATATTTTTAATCCACATAGTTTTTGATTTTATTATGTAGAGATTTTCATGTAAAATGGTCTTGCCTCTACATTTTCTTATTACTACATAAATAAATAATTAAATATATGGCAGATCATTGCCGACGGAGAGAAAGAAATAATCCTTTTCTTCCACACGTGGTTTAAATACTATATGGACAAACCATTATTTTGCTAAACGTTCTATTTTATACAATCCACCCTCTCCAGAAAAGATATTCAAAATGCAACATAAATTTATGTAGCACTTACATTTTCCTTTAATTCCTTAATTTTTGCTTCTGAAAATAAAATAAAAATCCATTAAAACACTTCATCATAATATCGCTTTAAACCACTGCATTACAAAAAACTAGTGAATGCTTTGTATATTGTCGTAAACAGAAAAAATGCTAGGATTAGTAATAAAATATAAACTAACACAGAAAGAAGTTTTACAAAAGTTTCCTCATTAGGCACGTGATGACATTTTAACTGAAAAAAACAAATTTCAATTCATGATTTTAAAACAACGTTATCTTTTATAAAACAAAGTGATATATTTCATAGAAAAATGCATTCTAAGACAATACTGGCTGTTTTTGTAAATTGTCCTTTTTGCTAGATGAAAGGTTTTCATTTTGAAATTTTATAAATCAAGTTTAATGAATTTTTCTTAACTCAAACATGATTTTTTTTTCTTCAAATAAGTACACAATATAAAGTAATTTAGTAATTTTCAGGAGGGGGTATGTGGAGGTCTGGATTTAGGAAATCTCTGATACATGGTATTAACAAACAAATCATGTGGCATTGATTAAACATGACCGCAATAAGTGAAATGAGAAATAATCACCAATCATCAAAATGTGTCATGTAAAAAGTACCATAAATTGCAGAGTAAAATAAATAGTAAACATTATCTCACCATACTACAATTGCCTGTTGAGCTCTTTTTCACTGATGCAATGACTTTATTGTAACCTTTAAATAACAATTAGTTGTTATTTTTCTTTGCAAAGCATTTTTTGCTTTACTTATGTTGATGATTCACTTTATTTATATTTCAGTGCAAAGAATTTTGAATTGTTTTGAAAAAATTGATTGCAGCTATATTTATTCACAATTTTTGAGTTTGAAATGTTTTGAAACAAGCAGCAGCTGTTTGAAAGCTGTATTACAAATTTAATATAAATGGTTTAAAATTTTTATGTTGGAATGACAGCTTTTCAGAAAAATATGTAAGTTTTATTTTTATTCTACAATATTTATTTAATAGTTATAGCATGTTTTTGCTTTATATGAGTCACGAATCAAATTTCTGCATTTTAGTTACAAATGTAGTATTTATGTTTTGATTATATTTTCTGTATAGTAAATTTCGATTTTAAAAACTTTTTTTTTCCACCATCAAAAGGAAAAAAAAATTGGGTACTTAATTATCCAAAATAAAATTGAGTCTGTCTAGCAAAGCTTAGGGAAGGGAAAAGACGGTGAGGGGCACATGTGGACAGCTTAAATTTACCAATCTTGAAAAAGTGAAAATTAGGGAAAAAAAAATGTTTAAATAGCAACACGATGAACCAATTAACAAGACAATTTGAAGTGATTGGCAGTAAAATTTTCTGAGTTCTGTCAATTAGGCAATTTTGAAACGTAAAAGTTATGATGGATTTATCTGCTTTAATACACCATTATATTGCATTATGAAAATTAAATGATACAAAAATAATAGCTTGTTTATTGAACATAAAATTTTTTAATCAAACTTGTCAACAGAAATAGCTATACTTGGGTAGATTTAACAAAATCATAAACATCTAGCTAAGGGGTACATTCGAACGGAGTCTAAATGTGCTCCTAATGTTATGCATCAATACGCAATTACACAAAAATATGTAAAGAAATAGGGTGCTTAAAATAATTAATAAATAACTAATGAAAACTTACTTTTATTTTTTGCTTGTGCAGAAGTAATGCAATTTAAATTTGGATTGAAGTATGTCAGTCAAAATATATTTACAAGTGAAGTAGAAAAAATTTTAGTTTTCGTAGCTTATAAAATCATTTCAAATGAGTACAATATGACCATATGCTGTCAAGATAAGTGCAAAAGTGGTATATGCAGACATTCTCAAACAGAGATATAGCTGCTCAAAGTTTTGCGCATCCATGCATTTGATTCAGGAGGTACTTTTTCAGAGTGTTTTTAAAAATATTTCTTGTTCTCAAATGACCATAAAACATTACAATTAGATAAAATAATTTACAAAGAACCACCCCATGACAATAATTCATTTTTTTTTAAAGAGCAGTTACAACTTTTATGCCTTAGCACAGCAGTATAATCATATTGCCTAAATCTGCATTTTTGGAGCTTCAGTTTTGTAAATTTTCTGGGTGAAGATTCCAAACTTCTCTCCAAGATTCTTTCCCCCAAAATCATCAAAGATGGGCTACAATTACATTTCTTAGATTTCAATTTTAAAAACATTTCTGGGAGAGATATCTAAACCCTTCAGCTAACATCATCAAAGATCTTCTGTTGCATTTCTTCAATATCAAAGTAGATACTGAAAAACACAGAGACGAATGCAGTGGCGTAATCTAGGGGGGGGCATAGGGGGGCAAGTGCCCCCCTACTTTTTTTGGTCCAGGGGCAAAGTTATTATTTTGCCCTCCTAGTTTTTAAGTGAAATTTTTTTTTTTAATTGTTTGTCAAATGATGCATACTTTATTTTCAAACGAGAAAAAATGTAATTTCCTAAATGTAACCATTGTAGGAAAAGACGGGACACAATACAATACAAATGCGACGACCAGCAGCAGGCTCTGGGCCCAACTGGGCTGGTCCTAGTCAAATTAAAGACCCCAATGAAGATCAATGGCCTTCTTAAAGCTATCTACTCCATTGTTCCTTACCGCCTCTTCCGGTAAACTGTTCCAAGTTCCCACTTTTTTAACACAGAGACAGTCTCGGTACAAGGAAGCAACCTCTCTTCCTGATAGCAAGCCCCCACCCCCTTTTCCTTGGAAACTGCTTTTAAGCAATAAATAGGGTCTGATTTTATCCATAAGACCTCCCTAAACATACATGGTCAAACAAGGGGTCCTGAAAGGACAAAATCTGTTTAATTTACGTTGCTTAAGGTATCTTTGAAAAAAGCAATTTGAACGAAAAAAGATGATAAAATTGCACAATAAAACAATACTTGTAGCTGATACTTGAAAGTTGCTTGGCAAATTTAATTGATGTTTTTCTTTTTCAATTTCTTTTTATTATTTTGTAAAGAAACATTTACATAACATTTTTTAAAATAAATGTTACAGTACAGCCCCCCCTCCCCCCTCGACTCTGATTCAGATTAGCCCTCTCTCTGTTTTTACTTCCCCCTTTTTTTTAATTGCAACACTGACAATCCGCTGTAGTTATTTAGATGTAGCCGAAGCCCGGAACACAGTTCTGATTCCATTGATTTCTACAGTTTAAGCTGACCTACGATAGGCATGATTCCCTTGAGAGCCGGCTTCTGAGTTGACGCTCAAGGTAATCTTTCAGCTTTGACGATGCCTTGGATCCTTGATGGTTGCGTGGAAGTCAGTCCCTTTAAAGTTGTGAGAAGGACTTGAAGCTTATCTTGGTATAAAGAGTTAAGATAGTGTTCTTTAACATCTGTCATTATTTATAGAAGCTATTGGCTATTATTAGTTTCTTCCACTATTATATGGATCAGACTAAGATCTAGATCAGACCACCATGGAAGGCGTATGGGAATATCTAACTCTTTCCCACGATTTTTTCACTCAAGTTATGAATAACTGGACGCCGCAGATAACAAAAATTTCTCATGAATGGAAAGGTACAGCTACTTGACTTTGTCGGATTATCTTTGTCGGGTTATTTCTATAGGTAATCCGGTAACCTTTAGTACTTTATTTATCGCTTCACAATATGTACGTGTGTTGTCGGATTGCCTTTGTCAGTTGTCGGATTATTAATTAAGTTAATTTTTATTGCTTTACTATGCATGTGTGTGGTACACCGCAAAACTAGGAGGCGTGTACAGACTATCTGTCTCCGGTTAATTAACAAATAGAATGTCTAGTCTATCTGAGCATCTGTCACAGCAACATATATCCCGCCAATCGAAAAAATTGTTCTTAAAAAGATGCACGCCTACACCTTGAGCCCCTGTTAATTAGGATACGCTGATGAAACTAATTTTGAATTTTGATTGGAAAAAGAGTCCACTTGTTGATTCGGTTCTACAAGGGTACAGGGCACGTCAAGCCACTAGTCAATACTAGAGTAGAGTTGCAGTGTCAGAAAATCCATCTCCAGTTTCCTCCAAGTTTGGCAAAGACAAAAAGTTACCAAGTAGAAGATAATAGATCTCTAACAAATAGGTTAGTCTTTCTACTTTTATCTCTTAACATTTTGTCTAAATATTTACAGTCACCAAAAATAAATTATAACAACGTATAATCAAGGAAACAAAGAGTATCTTAAAAAATCTTAGAACAGATCAAGAGTTTGAAAATTTGTGGAAAACTACTTCCGATCTTTCTACGGCTATGGGATTCAAACCTCCTCACATTCAAAGACACAAGCGTGTGCCCCAGAAATTAGGAGGCGGAGATAAACAATCTACAACTACTCCGAAAGACCACTATAGAATCGAAAATTATTTTAAAGTTTTAGATGTAATTATTAATGAAATTGAGCAATTGTGGCGTTTTCAGATGTCTTGACAGAAAATGAACCTAGAATCTAAAGTTTGGAACTGATTTCCAATTTGTACGGTTTAAATTTAGAAGAAATCAAAACTGAAGTTCAAATTTTTAATCGCATATTTAAAAGCTCGACAGAGACGGATAACTTGGAAAACAAAATCAAATACATTAAGCAACACGATATAAGAAATGGATTTATAAGTCTTCATACATTGTATAAAACTTTCTTATGCATACCAATGAACACTGTATCAAGTGAAAGAAGCTTTTCTTCATTAAAAAGACTCAAAACGTATCTGCGCTGCACAACAGGGCAAGAAAGATTCAGACCTTGCGTTATTAAACATTGAAAGGGACATTATAATAGATAAGGATGCTGTCATCAATGCATTTTCTTCAAAGGCAGAGATGAAAGGAAGGCGCCTTACCCTTCATTAGTGCTTGGTTGAATATGTTTTTTTTTTTTTGTCAGATTTATACTTGTGTTCACGGTTTATATATTTAATTTGTAAATTTAAACTAATTTTTTTTTCCTTTTTGCTGTTCGGTATTACATGTAACTTTTGATTACACATTTTATTTTATAGCTTTTGATATTCCTGACTTGTTGCGCACGTTATGACTCAGTGTATGTAAATTTGATTCTTGGAGCAGAGATTTTTTGTATAGCATGGATTAAAAAACCAGTAAGAACTGAGATTGATTTTAGAAATCGATAAGATTTCAAGACCTACCTGTTGAAAAAAAAAATGGAAAGAATAAATTTTTAGTTTAGGAATACGGAATGGTTGTTGCCAAACATATTGAGTTTTTCAGTGCAATAAATTTTATTGGTTGAAATACAGTTTCGATTCGACGAGTCATTTCACATTCTATGTTTATCACCCAGCTTTTCAATTTTTTTGAATCTTAATTGATTCAGCTTTAACACTTTGAAGATGTTGGTTTCGAATCCTTGTGAAAGAAAATTTTTCTTCCAAATGTTACCATTGCTAATAAGACCTTTTGCTCCCAACAATGGTTAAATCAATATCGCTTTTACTAATTTATGTTTCCTGAATTCATTAAGATTAGTAAATGTACTTCCAGAAGTTGACCGAATGAATGAACAATGCCTATTTCACATGTGAAATTTTAGCAACTAATCCCTCTGTAGATTTTCTTTAAGATGTACTCTTAGTAACAGAGAGTAAGATGTACTCTTCTCGTCTCTGTTGCCTTGTTCTGTTTTTAAAACATTTAACATTTCGTAAAAAGTTTTTCGATTTTTTGATTTTATTATTATCATCATCATCATTATTATTACTATTTGTTTATTTATTTATTTTTATTATGATTATTTTATTATTATCATTTTTTTTTTTTTTTGAAGAAGTACATTTTGCATTATTTTAATTGAAAAAAAGAAACCCTTACAAAAAGTTTGCCCCCCCATTTTTTGAGGCCAAATTACGCCTATGGACGAATGAAATGCCAAGAAAATGGAAATATCTCAAAGACTCAAGGAGGATGTTGCCCCCCCCCCCTATTCCATCAGTGCTAGATTGTCACCAGGTAGTTTTTGTAACATATTTTAATCAAAGAGAATGTTTTGTAGTCATTTGTGAATGAGATTTTTCTTTAAAATGTCATCTGAATCAAGTCCATGACAGGGTAAAACAATAAAAGAAGCATGCTCTCATTTTGAGCTTATACTTTACTTAAAATTTGCATCATATAATTCTCACGCCAATTTTATCAATTCAGAAGAACAAATTACTCAGTATAAAGCAGTGAGTAACTGCCCCTAAGCAAGTAGTACTCAGTATAGTTTATATTGGCTAAATAAAACTCTGCATCTTCACAAATTTAGTGCATAGTTACTATTTTGTTCTCAAAATTTTCATTTACATCTCAGTTTAACAAATACAATTTCGGAGTTATTCCAGAATCATATCAGGGAGTACAAGGAAAGTTTGAAACTAGAGATGATGGAAAGTAAGTACAAGAAAATGAAATATTTTGTATCAAACTTACCCTGCTCTTTACTTCTTTCCTACAGGTAAACATAGCACTAATTAGAAAAATACTTCTTAAAACATAAAACAGATAATTTTTCAGCTAGTTGAGAAGAAAGTAAATTATTTCTACATTCTCATTATTAAAATGTGCAAAATTTCTCGAAAGAAATACAAAAGGTCATTCACATTTTACAGGAATAAATATATTTTTCTCATATACATTTCAAGATAAAAATTTGACAACTTCAAAATAATTATCTGCCACTGCTTGCATTCACTTCATTCCAAAAAGCATATTTATAATGCAATAAACTGAAAGGAAAAATGTGTAACCCAGTGCCGTATATAGGTTTTTATTTGGGAGGGGGCCCATATAATCAAGCTTAGCCCCTCCCCCAAACTTTTTTTTTTTTGCTATTACTGTAAAACAGGTAGAAATTTTCAAATTGAATTAAAATATTGTAATTTTTGGAAAAGATAGAAAATTACAAAGTTTTAGATTCCCTCCAAAACTTTTTTCAAAATTGAAATTATTTATGCTACCTTTGATGACGTTGGAGGATCAAAACTCCTCTGGGAAACTTACTGAAACTTAAATTCTAAACACACAATTTCAGGCTATATTTAGTGACATTAAAGGAATTGAGAAGACTCGGGGCATCTCTCCTGAAATATGTTGACACTGAAGCACAACTCAGGATATATTTCTTCATGATAGAGTAAAAGAAAAGATGAGGTTTTTTTTTTTTTTTTTTTTGAGCTGAAGTCTCATTAAAGTTATCTTTGGGAAGTAAAAGTTCAAAGACCCTCCCCTGAAAGATTTTCAATACATACATGCGCAATTTCGATTTAGGGATCTTCCTCCGAAAATTTTCAAAATTGAATCCTTTAGCCATCTTTACTTTAGACCATCTTTGGCAGCAATGTTAGCAAGGACTCTCTCCCGAAACGTTTCGAAATTAATGTTTGAAAAACATTTTTATTTAGGTTTTCTTTAATACCGTCAAGAGAAGAGGCAGGATTCGGGCGCTGTGCCCCGAAACTTTGCGGCATTGAAGCTTCAAGAATGTAGTTTTAAGCTCTATTTTTCGAAACTGAAGGTTCAAAATTTTACTTTTAGCAGAGGTGCCCATTACCCCCAAGAGCAAAAACTTATCATCCAAGAATTCCACGAAAATCCCTCTAAAAACGAGAGCCACACGTGAAAAAAAGAAAACAAACATTTTAAAACGCCCCTTAAAAATAATTCAATAGCGCCACTTACGCCATGATTTTTGATAGAAAAAACTGCTTTTAGGCTTTTTCTGACAACATTTAGGATAATAAAAGGATTTAGGGACCCGGAAATTTTTGGGTGCAAAATTGAAATTCAGGAGCTCTCTCTTTTCTAAAAACACATTTTAGAGCTAAAGACTATAGAAAAGTAAGGGGGATATCAACTACCCTTAATTGTTTGAATTTTAAATCTCTAAAATGCCATTTGAGGCAATGTTTGACCAAGGTATTGAAGAAGAAGCGGGAAAAGAACTCTCTTCCGAAAATGTTTGGATATTGAAGTCTTGAAACAGCAATTAAATTACGCGTTGTAAAAGCAAATTTTAAGATCTCTTTGGACTCTTTAAGGGGGGTCATGAGCCTTCTTTGAATTCATGCTTGGCGGATATATGGGCCTTGACTTCCTACCCTAAACCCGCCACTGAGAGGCACTCTATTCTTTAATTCAACCATTGGTAAAGAGTGAAAATTACGTGCCCCTTCTAGCTCTTTTCGATTTTTTTTTTTGTTTTGTTCAGCTGAAAGCTTGGAAATTATTTGTGAAAAAACTAAAACTGAAAATGATTGCACTTTATTTTAAATTGTTTGTTGGGAGAAATACTTACACTTTATTTAGAATTTCCTGCGGGGAGGAATGATTACACTTTTTTTAAATTTATTGAGTGTAGCATTATTTTAAAGACTCTTATTTCCTGACTGACTAGAAAAAAAGGGGGAATGAGAAGAAACGGAGAAACGTAATTTGCTAACTAATAATCTACATGTGTTGAATATTTTTCATTTAAAGATTTCTATTCAAAACGACTAGGATTTTTTCCCTATCTCTCCCTTCATTTTCCCAAGACACATTCTTTTTTCTCTTGAGTAAAGCGCAATGGCTCCCTGACCCTCTTGGGTTGCACCACTGCCTGGTGCCATTTAACGAATTATTATTAGCAATAATTATTTATTTATTTATGTATATCAAGCTAAAAGTATGTAAATAATTTAAGAGTAAACTTTAACCGAATAATAATAACTACCTTTATTTAAAAAAAAACAAAAACAAAAATCCGAATTTTTTTTCGGGGGGGGGGGGGCGGGGAGGGGTATAGGAGGGAAAGACCCTCTGGGGCCCTCCCTTATATACACCTTTGAAAAAACTGTTAATAGAGAGTAGGCTTTTTTCTTAAGGATTTTTTTTTTTTTTTTTGAGTGAACACGAACCGAACACCTACTTTTGAAAAATCTTTCTCGATTTCGGGGGGCCCGGGCCCTCTCGGGCATAAGCGTAGCGTCGGAGGGGCACAGGGGGGGCACGTGCCCCCCCAACTTGATGGACACTTAAAGTTTAGAGCCTAAAGTTTTCGAAACTAAAATCATAATCAAAGTATAATTTGCAGTTTTTTTTTCATTTATTTTATTTAAGTACGCATGTTTAAAGGTCTAAAGGGCTTACCCGCATGTTTAAAGGGGGGGAGGGCAAGAGGGAATATAGGCTCACTGTTAAAATTTTCAATGTTTGGCTCTTTATTTTTTCCGAAACAGGGACGAAAATCTTGAGAAAGATTATTTCAGTTTTCGTTACCGATTACCCACTAACGCAGCCAGAATTACCGTCTAGAAGGAATTTTTGTAGTCAAAACAATCTTTAGGATTGCCAATAATGTTAAATGCAAGGCCTCTAAGGGGTGTACCCCCTCTCAGTGTACCATATTTTATCCTGACCTTCTCCCTCCATGATTGCTGTATTACTAAAATAATAATTCGGAGAAGTGTGGAATCATAAATCATGCTATTTTGTATACGGCAATGAAAAGCAAAGAGGTATGTAAAAAGAAAAATTCAAGTTTTAAGGAAACACGTTTAAAGATTAGACCTTAGGTAGGCTTGCACTGGAAAAAGTTTTCTGAGTCATGCTATAGATCAGCATTTACCAGGACTACTAGTACCATCTCCTGCCTCAAAAGAGATCAGAGGTTCTTCTACCATGTACTTCCGACTCCTACCATTTACTTTACTATTCTAAATTTTTAATTTTGGTACTTACATCTCTTTGCTTCTGGCTGCCTTATATGAACCTTTTTTAGACATAAATTTTATAATTATATGTCACTGCTTACTATATTAAAAAATAATTGGAACTAGAACATACTTTTTTTCACAATCTGGCTTATTGTAAGCGAGAGAAAGATAAAAGACGATCTCTTTATCTTGTGTAAGGCAGTGAAAAGTAAATTTTTATAATAAAATATGAATTTTTAGACCAGAATTAATTTTTTATCTTCCCAAATCAAAATTTCAACTTTTAAGCGCTTTTTTCGAGCGTTTGTCAGTCATAAATACAGGCTTATAACTAAATATCTCTCTTAATGTATAATGAAAATACATCATTTATTCATGTTTTAAAACTATTTTACATTACCGTAAAGTCGGGTTACTTGGACCCACAAGGAGGTTACTTGAGCCCACAGTAAAATGATAAAATCTGGGTTTGGTACTAGCATTAGAGACTGCAGAGTGCTTCTACCTAGAGGAGAAACGAGGAACTACGTGCAAGTCTTCAACTAATAAGTACCAAACCTAGATTTTATCATTTTACTGTAATGGGCTCAAGTAACCCCTTAGGGTCCAAGTAACCCGACTTTACGGTACTTAGTTTGTGTAGTACTTAACTACATTGTTAAGAACGTGTTTGTACTTATAAGCAATGACAAACTTAAGAATACTTATGCTTTTGTTTATGATCATCTTCAATACATTCTTTTTCTCTTCCTTTTTTTTCAAAACTTTTGAATCCTTTCAACTTTTGTCATTATAATACAACTTATTCCTGATTGCGCAAAGATATTTGTTTTAACTTTTCAGTTGTGTTTCTTTTTTTTCTCTCATTTTCCTTGTTCCTTTTTTTATTGATATAATTTTAATTTATTTCGTTGATTGTTATTTTTTGCTTCAGTAGTGCTCCCATAATTTTAAGAAGTGCGTTTTACATGACTTTTTTTCCTTGCTTTTATACTCTTTTTTTTGCAAAGGGTGATCTAGTTCTTCCTATACTGGCCATCAAGTTGGGTCCCTAGGGTCAAAGGCAGTGTTCCTAACTGCTATCGCAAATTTTACCCCTGAAAATAGCTTAGTTAACTATGCAACATTTCAGGAATTTCTCAGATTTAATATTTGTAATCCCTTCCCTCTTCTCTCTCGCTCTTATTCCTTGCTGATTAATGTAAATGTCAGCGACTTGTGGGAGCACGAGCCATTTTTATTTCGATGGACTGAAAAATTTGTAAGAAGTTTTTGTTTGCCTCGTTTTTCCTCACATATTTTTGGTCTCAACTACTTCATAAAAGGCATCAAAATGCAGACTTTTAAATGCCTATTTTTCAAAAAATTTTCCGGAGGGAGACCCTCGGATCCCCCGAAATTAAGGATAATCAACACTCTACACCCCACTTAGAAGAGGTCATTGCATAGCTCTTCTAATACCCATGCTACTACAAGGTCAGCCCATAGAAGAACAAGAAAATACAGCAAGAGCATTAAAGAACGAGAAAAAACAGGCGGGACTTAATCTGTGAAAAAGACACACAAAATGAGAAAGTCCTATTCAGCTGCCGAAAATGTAGTCGAGATTAAGGGCAGTATACTTGTAATAGCTCAGGGCTCCATTAATTCCAGGCCCGTCATTTTAAATTGTTTCAAGGGGGGGGGGAGGTCAAAGGGTGCAAAAACTATGTAATTTCATCGTAAAACAACAAAAATCACGCCTACTTGTATGTAAATACATTTATTTCTCAACCCCCCTGGACCCCCCCCCCCCCCAAATGACGGGCCTGGTTAAATCTAAGTCCGACCCTGGTGGTAACTAGCAGCTGAGGGAGAAAAAAAGAAATAAAGAAGAAGAAATTATACGTACAATTCATTGGAATAGTAAGAGCGAATATTTCTCTTACGAGAAATCTGAAGTAAACAATCTGGGGGGGGGGGGGGGGTCAAAAGCTCCATCAGCACTTCTGAAATTTTTGACCTGTGCCCTCCCCCCCAAAAAAAAACTTTTGGTCACGCTACGCCTATGCTCTTGCCCCCCCCCCCCCCTTAAATACGCCCTTGGTGCAACCGAAAGGAAAAATGAAAAAATGATCACAACACTACATTTTAAGACTGTTCAAACATGGGTATATATCAAGAAAATGGAGTATCTGCCTCTAAAAGAAGATTTGCCAATTCAAAGGTCTGTTTCATCAAAACTAGAGGTGTCTTCTAGCAATGTACATAAATCATTCATAAAGACTTGAGGTTAAAGCACATGATTCAAATAAAAGTTTATTTACTTTTGACAATACAGATTGCTTTAAGTATACAAATTGTGGAAAAATAAAATTTGTGGGAAACATGCCACATTTTCGCATATTTCATATGCCAAAATCTTTGTTTACTAGTGCAATAATGGTGTTTTTGAAGAGTTTAAATTGAGAAATTATAGCAAATTGAAACAATTACCTTCAGGAAGTCTATCTTATCATAAACGGTTTTCATTTTCGTTTTGACTATAAAGGAAAACATATACCTTTATTAAGAAAATATGTCCTCACATTTTATAATAGCTTTAGAAAGAATTACTACAGTAACTTAAAAGAAGCTTAGTTACCCAATTCATCAACAGGGACTTTGTCTTCTTCCTAGAAAAGTAATGAACAAAATATCTTAAATTTAGTAACATATTTAATTCATTTCAATAACAAGTTTTAAAAATATTATAGGAAAGAAAATGCAACACTTCATACACAAAGAATGTAATTAAGGTTATCGGTAAATATGTTTTGTAAAAGCTAATAACTTTTATATACAGTGGAACCTCTGTAACTCAACACCCCACACGGAAATTTGTTGAGTTAAGAGGGTGTCCACTTAACGAGGTTCCATAGTTCATTACTACTATAATGTTTTCTGTTTTACTTATTTTTTAATACTTAGCATACTAATTACAAAAAATAATTTCAGCAAATGATTTTTCCTTTCTTTCTTTTTTTTGATTGAAAAGAAAGTAAAAAAAATCAATAAGACAATTTGAGTACCACCCTATTAAGGAAAAAAATCATAATTTTTGAAAAGAGATAAGAACTCCTTGACAATCAGGTCTCTATAGAGAAAAGCCCTATTTAAAACATATTAGAAAAATATGTGTTGTGCTGCCTTGTTTCCCTTCACTCTTCAGACACTCCAAGGTCCAACGTAATTACCACAACTCGTGGTTTAACCGGGATGGGTACTGAAGAGCACTGTTCTTTTTGATCCAGACCAAGGGCCGAGCACACCCCTGCTCCAATTTCCCCAGAGGTATTGTTGCATTTGGAGGACTTTGTGACCACAACCCTTATTTAACATCGCCCAGCCACCATCAGTAACGATGGTGGAACTTTGATTGGCTGGGATCGAACCCAGGACCCTCTGGTCATGAGTCTGAAACCTTACCGATCGGGCTACCACAGCCCCTTGTTTCTCTGGTGGACTACCCTAGATACATTTCTCCAATCATTTCCTAGCCCATGGAAGGCATCAACAGCACAGAGCGTGGTGGCTGACTCCTCTGGGCACAAGAAGGAACTCTCTAAAAGAGCGCTTTCCAGTAAACAATGAATTGACAGTCATTAACAGTAAAATTCTCAGAAATGATCAATGTGAAAGAATATCAGTCGCAAAAGTGGTCTAAAATATCATTTCATTTCACACTCCAGGGCCACCCGTACCTACCACAGCTTCGTGGTTTTAACCGGGATAGGGCCCTGAAGAGCGCTCTGTTCTTAATTTTGAACCAGAACCTAGGGTCGAGCAAACCCTAGGCCCAGCACTCCCAGAGGTATCGTTTCATTTGGAGGACTTTGTGACCACGACATTTTTAATGCCTCCCAGCCACCATTAATCAAGACGGTGGACCTTTGATCGGCTGGGATCGAAGCCTTACCGATCGGGCCACCACGACCCAGTGGTCTAAAACAGCAAGTGGTCTAAAATAGCTAGTGGATGTCAACTTATAGAGGTTCCTGTAAATTAATGTCCAGTTAAAGAGATTTGCAGCCATTGAAATTAATATTGGACTAACCATTGGAAAAATTAATGTTGACTTACTCAGATTGTCAAGTTATCCGCGTGTCAAGAAATTCTTAAAAATTTCTTGAAGAACATAAAATTCAGTCAAAATATTCAGTTATGAAATAAAAACAAATACAAAAAATTCAAACTGAATAGAAATTTCTTACTATGCTTGTTGTTTTCTCACTTAATTCAGAAAGTAGTTCATAAATCTAAATTAAAATAACATAATATTAAAACATGGAGACAAAATAACATAATATTAAACAGTAGAGTATAAAGATTGATTACAGGTGATTATACAAAAGTATTAACTTTAATGGATGACACACAAATGGTTTAAGATTTTAAATAAGTATATGGGAATTATTAGATTTTAATTAAGATTAAGTATTAATTATCTTATTATTTAAGAATAATCTCTTATTATATAAGAAGATTTTAATTAAGTATTTGGGAATTTGCTTTTTGGGCTATTTTGAAATGTGAGAGACTACAAATAATAATAATAATACAGACAAGGAACTACTTAGACAGCAATACAATTCATGTTTCCAGAAACATTTTTCTGAATATCATTCACAAAAATAATAAACAAAAGGAGACCTAAAACTGAAAACTTGATTTTTTTTTTTCAATGCATAAGTCATTTACCTTTTTTGCAGTTCACCTTGTCATTCACCCCCTTGCCCAATTTGGACTGCTAATGATTAGTTGTCACTATTACTAGCTTTTCTTTAACAGTTCAAAACTCTTCTTAATAAATAAATTGATTGTCCTGAATTCAGTTTTAGCACTGAAACATTTTTCAAGAGTTCATCGGATAGGAATATGCATTAAAGGGGTCGTTGATATTTCTAAACATCAATGTTTTTTAGTCGATGCACCATTAATACCACCGATGCTTTAGTTTGGAATACTAAAGGCTTGGTTTCCTAGAATCGTCCCCGACACCGGGCGCGACGCACGCTGGAATCAGAACCAGTTTGATTGGAGCGTGGCATGAAGCGACGTCAATCTGCGGCTCAGGCGCATGCGCAGAAGGCAGCGGCGTCTGCCGCCTCGCCAGAGATCAACGATTTCACTCCTAGGAAACCGGGCCTTAAGGTTTTAAAATATCAATGTTTTTTCCACCCCTCAAACTTCCGAACTGGACTTGGCCATATTTTCAAGCCCCTACCCCTTTTTTAAAATTTTACATGCTATAAAGAAAAGTTAGAAAACTAAATATATTGAGATTTAAAAATTAAAAAAATATATAATTAACGCAACATAAATACATTCGGCTCTCGATATCTCGACTTCGCTTAACTCGAATTTCCGCTTACGTCGAAGTTTTTGGATGGTCCCGAGTTGTTGTAATGTTATGTAGTGGAATTTTTCCCCGTTAACTCGACGTCACACCGCTTATCTCGAAGTTCCCCAGGCAGTTTTTCTAAAGCATTTATAATCGTAATTCTTGATTATTCAATTTTTAGAACCAAAACCAACCAGCTACTTGACCTTCAAATGTTTGATGGAAATTTTACAGCCATTTTTACCATTTGTTTCTTTAGTGAGTGAGCAATTTTTAATTTTTTGAGGGTGTAATTTAATTGACATGCTTTCAGTCAACTCCAGACTAGAGAAAAGGCTGAAGTGCACTCATTATTTAACATTTTCTGATCAGTTATTTAAAGATATAAGTTCATTGCAGTGGCTCTATTACAACTTGGTACAAAAGGGAAGATAAAATATAGTTTGAAGAGGGATTAGCAAAACAAAGCATTCCCATGACTTATGCTTTGCTGTTCTATAAGTTGAATTTGTCCCCATTCAGTGTCCTATCTATCCTCTGGTAGAAGACTAAACCAGTTGAATTCCTCACTTGAAAAAGTTTGACTGATAGCAGAGCTGTTGAATGCTCAACTGTTAGAAAAATATACAAAGAAAGTGCAATTTTTTGCGATAATTTTTAGTGACTTTTGTTTTGTGTAATCAGAGTACTATTTTTGAACTTCTGAAGATAAAATCAGAAGTCTTCGCTCTTTTCTGTGCATTTGTTTGTGTGTTTTCCTAGTAATCACCATGAATGTCTTATAGAAGAAACAATTTAAATTTTCGGTATCTTGACCTTTGGTTATATCGAATATTTTTCTTAGTCCCTAGTACTTCTGAGATAACGAGAGTCGAGTGTACATGAAATTCAGTTAGTTCAGCTAACAAGTTCAAAAAAGGAGATTTTATTTCAGCAACAAATAATATTTAGTAGAAGGGTACCTTTTTTTTTTTTTTTATTTTTATTTTTATTTTTTTTTTTTGACTGGTTTTCTTAGTTGTCTAAATTAGTTCCTGGGATTTCTCTTAACAAATAACTCCAAAACATGAGAATAAAAATCTGTGCCTTACATTAAAAAGAAATACACCTCTACAACTCAAAAGCACTATTTTAAAGAACTCAGCTTATTGTGCCCAGAAAGAAAAGAGATTTCAATGTTTGCTTATATACTTCCACACCATGCATGCTAAGTTTCAAAGGGTTTATTAAATAGAACTACCAATAGAGATGAGTTCTGGCTCACTTTTGAAGGCCCGAGCCCGAGAATTTTTATTCCGAGCCCACCCGAGCCCGAGTGATGTTGTCTTGTTTTGAGCCCGACCCCGAGTGTATCAAAGCATACATTTGTATTCTCTGGACTTTATTTTGGAGAGAATATCTTTGTTTTCGTTCGTAGTGTAAATTAATAGCAAATACAAAACCTACTAGTGTTTGAGAGTGAACTGAACTAAAAATGGTTGTTCACTTTACACTAGACTTGTAAAAAAAAAAGGAAAGAAAAAAACCCATGCGGATAAAAAAAAGAGCTAAAAATAGTCTTCAAATGCAACCAATTCTAACTTTACTAGTAAGTATTATCTAAAAAAAAGATCTTTCCCATGACTATTTACAACACTCCTTCCCGATTTGTAGGAATTTTGTCAACAGTCAACCTTCAATCAGAGAAAAACGTTTTATGACTTCTGTCTCTTAATGGCCTTTCAAGCACCACGTGGCTACCGACCATTTACATCCCAGCCCAGCAGATCACTTGCTTTCCGATGTGCGGAAGCTAAGAAACGATCTATGGGACTGGGAGATAAGGTGATAGATGTCATTTCTCTGAAACTTTTCCTGAACAAAGCAATTCTGCCATTAGAAACAACTGTTCTCATGCTCCTTCAGCACCCCAATATTTTATTCCGTGAACGTTGTATTTGTATAAAAACTGATTATCTTATTATGAGATCGAGCCCGAGCCCGAAAGCTGCTTGAAGTTAAAGGGCCCGAGTCCGTCTCGGGCTCGGGCCGAGCCCGGCTCATCTCTAACTACCAAACTTGTCAAAAATTTCCACCTATTTTCTTGCCTACAACATCGTTCTTGAATGGAATTTACATCCTTTAGTACAGGGGTATTTAGTTCATTTTTACCATTGTTATACAAAAACATTCCTTTTATTGCTGAAAATTTAATTATTGTACTGCAGTTTGCAATAAAAAGAGAAGGACTGTCTCTTTTATTTAGGAGAAAGAAAATTTGCACACTGCAACACTTGTCTATCCCGGACAGAAGAAAAACATAAACAGAATTTTAAAAAGAAAACTCTTCTATATTTATAAAGAGTTAACCCTTTAAGCGTCATGTGTTCTACTTTTTGAGCTTTTAATATTTTTTTCCCCTCCAAGTAATTTAGTTTGATACTTTATAAAAATATTTTTGAAAAAAAAATTGAACCGACTTCGGAACTTCACTCGGCAAGTGCTCTAAAAAGTAAAAAATAACTTTATTCTTTGAACACCATCGACACTACATTTAAACATAAGTTTTAAAGTCGGAGCAAAAACACTATATAGAATCATACGAAACTATAATTTAACTATACATATAAATTGCAATGAATCCAGGTTCTTATATCGCTTTCGCATACACTACATTGATAACCACATATTTATGTAATGGTACAAATATTCAGTTCTTAATTTTCAATGGTTTCTCTGAAAAATGTTGGCAAAATGTAGTTAAACATCATTTCACCTATAGTTTTTGCACCGACTTCAAAACTTATGTTTAAATGTAGTGTCGATGGTGTTCAAAGAATAAAATTATTTTTTACTTTTTAGAGCACTTGCCGAGTGAAGTTCCGAAGTCGGTTCAATTTTTTTTTTTCCAAAAATATTTTTATTTTATTCTTTTTAGTGTAAATGTGCAGATGAAATAAGGTAATGTTTCCATTACAAAACTTCACCTAATTTGCTTAAGTAAATGCTCCATAAAATAAACTATGCAAGGAAAAAAAAGAAAGAAAGTATCAACGCGTCTAAAACTTTAAACGATTGACACTAAAAAATAATCCTTGTTATTCTCTGGTATTTATTTGTGTACTAGTTTAATCAAAGGCTAAATATTAACGGCTTTTCAACTAATTTATATTTCAAAACAACACTAGATTCTCGCGGTTCATAAAATTTTAATGATATTTTTAATAATAATAAATAAGTACGTGGCCCGCTAATGAGTTTCATGTTTGCTTCAGTTAAGCCTTCATTCAAAATTTTCATTATCATTATAATAACTGTTTCATATCAATCACGTTTTGTAACAATGCATTTCATATTTAATCATTTAGGACAAATCGCTTTAAATTTGAGCAAAAATTTTGAGATTTTCCTCATTTTCTTCAGAATTCCTTTATCAAACCGTATGTAAATTAAGACTAATAAAACCTGAAATATTATGAATCAATTTGTACCTGGTACGACTTTCAGTTCGTTGGAGTTCAGGAGAAAAAAGCAGGACATAGCAAGATACTCGGTTTAAAATTTTCAAAAGGACCATAGAAATGAATTTCATTATGCAATCCAGAGAAGCCTGGCGTTCAAAATGGTCATTATTATGATTACTGTGATCCCAATTTCTTTTTCGAAAGATTTCTGCAGGTTCCCGTTATCGAACCCAGACCACGAGAGGATGGGACCAATCGGAAAGAAAGACCTTTCTAACAAAAAAAGAATTTTTGAAATCGGTCCAGGCATCTTCGAGTAATCTTATAACATACAAAAAAAAAAAAAAATTCTCCGACGAATTGTATAACCTCCTCCTTTATTGAAGTCAGTTAAAAATCAACTTGAGTTGAATAATTAAGCCAATAGTTTTATTGTTTTCTTTTCTAAAATTCTGGACAGTTAATTTAAATAGCAAAATTAAGATAAAAACGGAATTTTACCTCTCGGCCCTCAAAGGGTTAACCATCTAAATTTTAAAAGGAAAAATAGAAACTATACGAAAGAAATAAATTTACTTTTTCAATTTCTTCTCTTAGCAAATTATATTTTTCATCAATTGCGATCAAATCTAATCTGATTGTTTCATCCACTCTTGTATTTTCAAGCTTTGCTTCAACTGATTTTTCTGATTTTGAAACAGATGAAACTGATTCTGCTAACAATTCGGTTTCTGATGCCACTTTGGTCTTTTGTACAGCTTCAGCATCTGCTAAATCTATATATTCAGGAAAAAAATTTAAAGTCTAAGCAGTTTTAAACAGAATAGTGTCGTGTAGTAAGAAAGTTGAAAGCAAAAATATATGTACTTACAGAAAGAAATAGATAAGCTATTTATTTTACACAAAAGCAACAAAGTCGCTTTACCAAAAATAATAATATTTTAATAAAAAGTAAGGATACAACATTTTATTGTTTATACAAACGTTATTTTACAAACAATAAAATTCAGAAAAAAAATCGTAGCAATGTATGTTTATCTAAAAAATAATATTATTTTTCTCACCAGTGGAGTACTCAGGGGGTGGGCGGATAGGGCTGCAGCCCCCTCCGAAATTTTCAAAACGAATTTTTAAAATATAAGCAAAGGTTTTTTTTTTTTTTTTTTTTTTTTAAATCCTAAAATGAAAAAAGCTTTCAGAACAGGTAATTAAGTATAGAACAAAATTAAAAGAAAGATTATTTTTGTTGTGACTTGTCTATTTTACTGTACGTCATGCTTATGATCATCCTATTATTCCATTTTGTTCATTTGTATTAAAAGTATATGTTTTAGAAATGCCGATTTTTTTTTTCAGTCATCTAATTCTGTTGAATAAATTTCAGCAAATTGAATCGAAACCCAGTATTGGGAACAATAGTAAAATAAGCTGCAATGGTAATATTATTAAAGAGTAAATTTTCCAAAATATTATATTTATATCCAAGTGTTTCAGCAACACATCTTTCAATGAAGAATTTTTTAAATTTAAATTTATCATTCTCTGTGTCCATCAAAACACTTTCTTCACAATAATTTTAATGACAAAAAAGTTTTTTGAATGATGTATTTGTTCGACTTAAATAGGCATTAAAGCAGAAATTCGAGACATTTACTTTTCTCAGCAACATTTCATGAGGTGGCCCCCCCCCCCCCCAAAGAGTCTTGACTCAGCCCCCCCCCCCCTGAAATTATTTGTCTGCGTACGCCACTATTTCTCATTATAGCAGGCTTGGACTCATATCATGAAGTAAAACTGGAATAAATTCCAGTTCAGAATCATAAAAATACAACATGAGAGATTATTTAAATGCATAAACAAGCCGTAATTCAGTCTGATATGCAAAAATTCACATAAAATTGAAAAAGTATAGGAGCTCAGATCCAGTGAATTCTATTGAAAATTAAGCAGGGGTGATTGCGAGTTCATGAAAAAATACCTGAAAGTTTTAAAGAGAAAATGTGCGTGTGTGTTGGGGGCAGGGAGGGGAGGTGCGACTTTTTTTTAAAACCAAGAGCCCTGTTACTTAAGCACGCCTAATTTTATAATTATACTTATCTTACTACTATTATATATGCGAAAGTTTGTATGGATGGATGGATGGATGTTTGTTTCTCTTTCACGCAAAAACTACTGAATGGATTTTAATGAAACTTTTACCATAATGTAGCTTATGCATCAGAATAACACATAGGCTATAATTTGTAACGATATTTGAAAAAGTTAGATTGGTAGCGCTTTTTTCATTCCAATTTTAGGTACATTTTTCGCATAAATCCGCAAAGGCTTCCAACAAACTAATTCAGTATTTAGTGCATCATCTCAACTCCCTATCGATAGCTAGAATTGCGTGCATGATTTCCACTTTTCGCATTAAATTTTCAAGGCTTTTCTCAAGTCAAATCAAAAAGTAATTTTTTTTTTAGCTTCATTGTTATTATCCAGGCTTTTACATAGACATTGGAAATGCTCGCACGCCAACTCTCTAACGAGTTTTTACTATGATTTGTATTTTAAAACATTTTGTAGTCTTAATTGTAAGTAGAATATTTATCCTTAAGCAAGGTGTTTTTTATAGTGCTTTGAAACGGGCAAATATTATTTTGTAGAATAAATTGTATTTCTTTATTAATAAATTGTTCACTGCATCAATTATTTTTGCGAGTTTTGTAAAAATGTGTTTTAGAGTATCGGTAATGTAATCGCTTGAAGAGGTTCGCAACTAATAAATGGATCAGGTTCATTATTTTTCAGTTTGATGGAGCTTTAAATACAACTTAACGGTAATTCTTAAATTTGTTTTCGTTGATTGGGCACCCCTAGCAGCATCATCTCATCGGCCGATGATCGGCCATTCATCGAAACCCGATGAAATTCTCTTCGGCCGATGATCCAACATGTCTCATCGGCCAAACAGAATCCTAGCAGCAAAATCCGATGAGTTTTGCTCGAAATACGATGAGATTTGGAGCAATTTACGAGCAGAACCGTCCCGTGCCGATGAATTTCATCGGGAAACTTGATCGAAAGGATATCGTTTTCCGATGGAATATAGCTCGGCTTATTTTCATCGGTAAAGTTGATCGGAAGGATGTCACTTTCCGATGAAAAGTAACTCATCGAAAACCGTGCTCGGATACTGATCGGAACGATGTCATCGTGCGTTACGGGATGAGTTTACGAGGAGTTCCATGATCGGCCGAGCAAAATCCGATGAGTTGATGCTACTTGGGACTTTCTCGGGGTATTTACAATTGTGCAGTTACTTAGTATCCAATTGAACAGGAATTTTGCCAAATTTGTTACAAGAAGATTTTAATAACTGAGATTCTCGGCGATTTTTTCAACTGGTACCAGTTTTTGTGCCAAAGACTACGTAATAACACACTTTACTGCTTACATGACGTAACCAAAATAAAACGATTATTGTCTGATATTTATAGACTGCGGCAAAATCTTAATCATCGATATAATACTCCCACATATGAAAAGTTCGTTTTTTTTTCTTTTGTTGGCCGATTCCGTATGTATCCATTAAAAACCTTTTTAAAATTATGTCAAAACGTAAAGTAATCCGCATACTAAATTAATAAAACCCTTAAACAAGACTTGAATTACCATTAATTTGCATTTTTGCACAAATAATTGTCAAATGTTCCCATTAATTTCAAAATCATTTAGGACAAAAACCTTTTGCTTCATTTTATGGTCAGCAATAGTATCTCAACATTTGATGACTATTTCTCTGTGACAAAAATTAGTGACATAATAATACTTAATATATTTTCATAAAGAAGGGAAGGGAATAAAATTATCCTAGGTATAACAAAACACTTACGCAAATTTGGCGACATTTTAAAAATCGCCAAATTCTTTTAGTTCTGGAAAAACAAAACAAAGGTGAGTATAAATTGCTTTTTAACATTATTACTGACCCAGGCAACGCCGGGTATTTTTGCTAGTTTGTCAGAAATTGCCATTCATAAACAAACAAGACACATTTCATATATTCGAAAAGTTTCAAATAGCTTTTAGACAAAATGTTGTGCATAAATTTAATTAAATTATACACGAGTAATAAAATTACTTTAGAGCTGATATTGTACAAATTATCTCCAAAAAATATTTTAAAGATAAAGTAAAGGTCTAACAGAATTACAGTTGGTTGTGCGAAAATAATAATATAACATAGTTAATGAAAGTTGCATTTGTTACTGAAAATTTGGAAAAGAATTTATCTAGATGTAGTACCTATAAATCTCCTAATCAATACAATATGACCAGAGTCAAAGATTTCATACTTATTAACACTGAAGAGAAATACTATTTAAAGATGTTATGTATGGGTTAAAAAACTTAAATTGTTGTAACAAAAATAATATTCAGCCAGAGATTAAGCATTTAAGTTCTTGACATTTTACACTTACAGAGCATGGAACTTTGCTTAAAACTCTTGTTTTAATAATTTTATTAAAATAAAAAGAGATGTAATTTGCTTGCCTTTCAACAAGGAACAGCAAGCATTGAAAATGCGAAATGATGACCATTATAAATAATTATCGGTATAATCACTGAAAATTCGAGAAAGGGAAAAAAAAATCTGGATTAAAAATATCTTATTTCCGGTATTTTCGAAAATGAAAATACCAAAATCGCTGATGAAAATACCGGAAATCCGGTAAAATACCGGAACACAATCACCCCTGAAATTAAGCCCTGAAGAAAATGCATCATAGGTGGCCCATACATGGGAAAATTGCCCCCCTCACTTTCAAAAATTAAGCCCTGAAGAAAATGCATCATAGGTGGCCCATACACGGGAAAATTGCCCCCCTCACTTTCAAAAATTAATCATAATTATCATATTATAGTCACATAAAAAATTAAAATGGAACTTTGAATTGGTAAGAGGGAGTGAGGAAGTCTGCTATGGCCATTTTTCCTGACTTTTGGTGCCTTTTTCAGATTTTTTGGAATAGGTCATTTTATCAGTAGTAGTTTTCAGATCCAAATTTTCCAAGACTAAAGAGTCAGCTTCAGAGTGCGCCACTTCCCTAATAATCTTTGAACTCAACTTTTTTGATGAATCAGCCAACTACGAAATGTATCACTAAAACTAACGGGGAAGAAAAATAATCAAGCTGTACTATTACCGTCTTTTTCTTTAGAAAGGCATGGTTCTGTAGGCTCATTTACTGACAAGACATTCGTAGAAACTAGCGCATCCAATTTAAAATCAGGCTTGACATTTTCTAGTCCCTGGTACTCAATTATAGTTTTTAAAATTACGTACAGTATATTAAAGTTGACAGCACCAACTTCAGGAACTTTCAGTGCAAATTCTAACAAATCACACAAAGTATGATTTCTGTAACACATTTCAACACTTTTTTACTAGCAATGTTTAATGTTTATTAAAAGTTCGCGGCAGACCAATTTCAAAAAAATCCACAAGCTCATTTCGAAACCACGAAGGAAGTTGCCGTTACTAGTTTAAAAAAAACTTGGAAATATTTTATACCAAAATCATTACTTTTTCGGAAAAAGTATTTTCTTCAGGAAAAATTTGAATCCATGCCAAAAAGAACTTAAGTTTGCTTCTAAATTTCTAAAAATATTCTTTACAAAACTTGAAAAGTTACTTTTATTTTTATTTTTTCGTTTTTAAAGATCTTCTGTTTAACTGTAACCGATATATTCCACTGTTCTCGATTTTCCGGCGTGTTTAAAGCCCGTCCGAAATTACCATTTATAGAAAGTCATTTAAAAAATAATTTCGGAGTTTTGTAATCGCATTCATTGTAAAATCTTCCCTTTTGAAACTTGTTTAACGTTTTTGAAAATAGTTTTGAATAAATATGGCTTTACACGTCCCAAGAGCACCCGGTATATCACAGATGTTTAAAGAAGGCACAAAGGTTTGCATGTCATATGCTTTTGCGTATATGTTTTGTTTTTAGTTTACGAAGTACAGTATATTGATGTTCAAAGCATTCAATAACCCATCGATATTGCAACTTTTAACGAAATTTTAACTAAGAGTTTAATATACTATGATCGGATTTTTGTGACGAGATCAGAATGCTGCATTAACCAAAGGGAGGGCTGTGTCAATTTTTTTCTCTTTCTCTCCAGTAGTTTAACATGTTCCTGTCGCCAAAGGAAAAGTTCTTATTTTCTCATAAGACATCACCTACCGAATTATATGTGTGCCTTTTTAATCTTTTGCTGTCATAAAATTTTGAAATTGCAGCTTTTTTAGTAAATGAAATTAGTCAGATGCTCTAATTACTAAATCCATGTCTGAATTTCATTTTTGTTTCAGTTTCAATTATTATAATATTTCAAACATCTTCAGTTTATATTTAGTATAATTTAACACAATCTGGAATGGAAAAAGAGACTGATACTAGTGATGCAAAGAATATTCGGTTTCGGCCGAATACCTAGTTTACTATTCAACCTTGGCCGAATACTGTACAAAAAATTCATTTTATTTTGGCACATTGAAATTTTTACACATTTTCATTTATGCTTATGTTTAATGGGCATTTTGTATGAAATCTTGTCAAGCTATGAAACTATGATGTATTGCCGTTTTTGAGGATATTCTCTAATTTTATTGTCAACTAAAAATGTGTGTGCTACAAATCTTGACTTTCTTTCCACGCAAAATAAATCTATATGACTTTATAGGAAAAATAAATAAAAAAATTTGGTTTTGAAATAAACAATTCAGTAATCTTAACCTCTTTGTGTCTTAATATTTTGTGCTTGCCCAATATTTTTCAAAAGTTAGCATCCTTGTACCAGTTTTTAATCATTTATTTAGTTTTTAAATTACTACAGAAGCTTACATTTATTGTTTCCTTTTTGTAGCATTTTTCTGGATTAGAGGAAGCTATTTGCAGAAATATAGAAGCTTGTGTCCAGCTAGCAGATACATTACGAACAACCTACGGCCCGTATGGTAAGAATAGTTTTTTGAATGCATCTTTTTCTTTTTACAATTAATTTAATGTGTGTCATGAAGAAATTTACTAAGTTTGTTCAGAATCTCCTGTTTATTCTTGTCCAAAACGAGCATTCACTCTGGAAACCGGGAATCTTTTAAATATCTGTGAAAACCGGGAAAACGCTGGGATTTTCAATCAACTCTGGAAATAATGACGGGCAATGTGTCGACTTTTACCACGAATGTGATCCCAGAAGCAGAAACTTTCTAGCCAGTCTACGACACTGATTTGGTCAGTTGGAAATAATCTGCAGCATTTTTATTAATTTTATTTTAAGTTTTCATGCAATACGCAAACATTTTACAGGGTGCGTACTCCTTTAATACGCAATTTCCACCTTCCAAAATAAATCAAATAATTACAAGATGTAATAAAATTGAAGTCTCAAACAGACCGTACGATTTTTGGGGAAGCACAGGCTTGATGTTTCAAAACAAATACAGTTTTAGATATATGTGATGGAGAATACGAAAATTTAAAGCACCACTCGATATTTATATTAAAATCGCAAAGAACATTCGTGTGATTTTAATATCACAAGATCAAACTATTGTTGTCATGAATTAGCTTAATTTTTTCGATAGTGAGAGGGGTTGCTTTTTTTTCCATTTTTAGTATGAATTTATTTCATTTTTAAAAGAAGTTATTTTAACTTTAAAAGTTGAATTCTCTTTTAAATTAAAACTGCAGGAGAAAAGGGAAAAATTTGGCTGCGAAATATCGGGAAAAAATAAAACTGAAGAAAAAGCGGATATCCATTGGCATGCTTGACGCAGTTTTTAAAAACAGCCATCATAATAGGAAAAAAAAGATCACCCACCCCCAAAGGGGAAAAGAGTCATTTTCCTTAATTAACTCTTTTAGTGACCACTACTGTTCAAACAAATGTCATTTTTGAAAGCACAAATAGTTTACCTAACAACGAATCCACGATTCTTTACATTTACTACAAGCAAGGAGCCACCTCCCCCCCTCCCCCCCCACATAAGTGTTTTCTGCAGGAGTGGAAGAATCGCAAGTAAACCAATCACAATCACAAAATATCTTTCCATTATTTTTCGATTTTCAGCGTCGCTCAGCTAATCTGCCTATCAATCTCTTAGGGAAGGATTTTAAAAATGTATGATGAAGGTACAAAACATCGGATAATTTCCGTTTTTCGTTGAGCTGTATTTGATTTTTCCCTCCCTTTCTTTCTTTATTTCCCTTTCTTTAAAAAATTATCTGCAGAGTGATGAAAAATCTGCGACGTACGTCTCACGTCTCGCAATTTCTGCTACTGGGAATGTGATCACATGATTTTCTACCGATGTGCTCTTTGAACATTGGCGTCGTCAGCCAAAATTTATCGGGGGTCCATTATAGAATTGCCATTTTCAAATTGTTTCAAGAATCTATATATACGGGTGTAGCCAGGATTCCCGTTAGGATGGTGATTCTCTCCCCCCCCCCACCCCACCCCACCCTCCCCCTCTACACACAAAGCCGGACTACTTTTGAATAGCTTAAAGAGAGGATTCAGAGACTTTCTGTCAAAAAAGTTTTTAAACTAAAATGGGGGCAGGTCAAGACTTTTGGTAGTTCATGATCTAAAAGTAAATAGGAGGGGTGTAGGTAGGGTGCTTCGAAAAAAGGGAAAATTTTACAAATGAAAATTTAGGGCCGTGGTGGCCCGATCGGCAAGGCATCGGACTCGTGTCCGGAGGGACCCGGGTTCCATCCCAGCCGATCAAAGATCCACCGTCTTGATTAATGGTGGCTGGGAGGCGTTAAAAATGTCGTGGTCACAAAGTCCTCCAAGTGAAACGATACCTCTGGGGGTGCTGGGCTTAAGGTTTGCTCGACCCCAGGTTCTGGTTCAAAATTAAGAACAGAGCGCTCTTCAGGGCCCTATCCCGGTTAAACCGCGAAGCTGTGGTAGGTACGGGGGACCCTGGAGTGTGAAATGAAATGAAATGAAAAAAAAAATGAAAATTTAGCTCATCTTTCGTGAACTTGTGGGAAGCGGTTCGGGTTACTCTCTGAAAGTTTTTTTAACGCTGAAGTATTAAGAACTCTGCTTCAGGCTATCTTTGGGTGAAGTAAAGACTGGAAGATTTCTCTAGAAAATTTTCAAAAATGAAGTCTTAAATCTTCTGTCTTAAGCAACGTCAAGGCAAAGCAAGGAGAGGCTTTTTATTGGAAAAATGCAAAACTAGAGTTTTAAATATGCATCTGTCTATCTGCCAAGAACCTCTGCTTAAAATAATTTAAACATTTCAAATTTCATAGCAGACATATTAAAACTCTTATACCATCTCTATGTGTCTTAAAGCTGGAGAGAGTTTGTGCAGTCTTGAAAATTCAGTTTTATTATCTTTCGTCAAGTTAGAGGAAGGAGTAGCGGTAGAAGAAGTTGCTCAACAGTTTTTTAAACCTGAATAAGAAATTTTAGGCTCTCTTTCAAGGTGTTAAGAGTTTAGTAAAATGATTTTAAATTTAAAAAACATTCCTTTTGTAAATGACGTTTTTTAGTGTTATTAAATAAATTAAACCAACCATGTAACTTATTTTTTTTTTTTTATCACAAATTAGCAGTCCCAATTTCATTGCTTGTTATTGTTGCTTATTTTGGAAATTGCTTGTTATTGTTGCTTATTTAGTGTTTGAAATGGAACATATTCCAGCTTTACAAAACAAAAGCAAAATAAAGAGGGGAGGGCTGAATGAAGTGAGGATTGGGTTGAGCTTCCTGCCCCATTTGATTTTTATCCTAGCTAGTAGACAGGATTATTTTCAGATTGGCTCCTAACACTTTTTTCTGGGTTTCTTACTGGTGCAGCTTTACTTCAGAGGTGTTTTTGTATTTTTGAAAACTTGAAGGTAAGTTGTTCACAAATAAAAATTAATTAATAACTGAAGTTCCTATTTTTTTTTAAATAAAAAAATCCGATTTTTTTTATTTTTTTTAAAAAATCATTGATTTTTTTACACCCTGGTTTTAAATCAATCAAATTAAAATATTGGGAATCTGTTGTGTGATGTGTAGAAGTTCAGAAATTTTACTCTGGAAAACCTGGAAATCACAGAGAATTTTGGTTTTGTCTGGAGAGTGGCCACCCTGATGGTCATATTCAAGAGCAGGTTTTCAAAATCAAATTATTGAATTTTTAAAGTTCATGTGAAATTATTAATTGTAAAATATTATCAATAAAGTTGAAATATACATTAATGTGTAAGTTGAATTAAAATTTCCTAGTTGTTACATTTTTGTTTGTTCTGTCAAATACTTAATGAATTTCATGTTTTCTAGGAATGAATAAATTGATCATTAATCATCTGGAAAAGATGTTTGTTACAAGTGATGCAGCTGTAATCCTTCATGAACTTGAGGTAACAATGTCTAAATTTTTCTCTCTGAAATCAACAAATTATTATTATTATTATTTTGTAAATTATTGTATGAATAAGCCAATAGGTGATGCTTTTTTTTTTTTTTTTTGTATAAAATGGATATCTTTTTGAGATGTGACCAAAAATGACTAAAGGAAGAAAATGTAGTTTGATTAAATGAACTGATAAAGAGTACAAATTGATTTTATTTGGTATTTTTTTATTAAAATTATATTCTTTAAAAATATTTGTTGTAAATATATTGTAGCATCATGTCGACCTATAGTGCACTTTTTCTGCATTTATGTGTCAATCTACTTTTTCACACATCTACTTTTTCTTTTGAACATAGTAAGCTGACTATCAAAAATTATCAGCCGTGATTCATGTTGAAAGGAGGAGCTATTCAGTGTTTTCACCAGTAGAAAATTTGGAAAACTAGGGCAAGTTAGCAGTAGCAAATTTACTATATTGCAAATGTCATAGGAGAGAGTCCCATGACATAAAGGACCTGAAACTTCCTATCTGTAGATAATGTCAATTACTTGTTGAACTACATTTTTTTTATTGACTTAATTTGCAAAAGAATCAAGATCATTTATAAGGTTTTTGTTTCCCTTTTTTTCCGAACATTTTTAATTATTATCTTTGCTAAATAAAATGGGAGAGTTATGTAAAATAGCCAAACATTAGAACTAAAAAATTTAAACTATCGATACCTGGTTCAATGGTTAGTTCACTGGTGTTCGAGGGAAGTAAGTATGCCATAGATTATTACATTCGTGCTCCCAGTGTTTAATAATATAAGATAATGAATTCTGCCTATATTGTTTTCTTTTTTTGTAGATTCAACATCCTGCTGCTAAATTAGTCGTATTTGCATCTGACATGCAAGAACGTGAAGTTGGAGATGGAACAAGCTTTGTCATTATTTTTGCTGGAGCTCTTTTGAAAAATGCCGAGGAATTACTCAAAATGGTAAATTTTCACTCTGAACTAAAACATTTTGTAGTATCTCTGATTTTAAGTAACAAAAATTGAATTTAAAGCAGTATTCATCCTTTTAATAATCAACAAATATTGTACAAGAAAATTGTTTGCTAAATGTTAGTAGTACTCAATATGTTATTTTTATTTAGTAAATTATAAACTATGGAAAGAAAAAAGGTTATGCTAAAAGTTCAATGCAATTATAGAAGGGCATTAAACTTATGATTGCTTAACCCATTAAGCGCCAAGTCTCCCTTTTTGGGAACCTTAGGTTAAGATTTTTTTCCTTCGCAAGTACTTGAGATATATTTCTTGAAAGTGTTTGTTATTAACCAACAAAGTGCCTAACTTGATTGGTATTTTTTTCAAAAAAATTGAAACTTAATTTCTATTTTTTAAAAAATAGTTAATTTAGGAGAAAATTCTGATTTTTACTTTATAACGAAAAAAAATCCTTAAAAATAACTAAATCGAATGCAGGCGTTTAAAAACATTGAAAATAAATCACAATAGATCTCTTTTCAAGTCCTAATAAGCAGGGGTCAAGAAAAATAATTTGAAAGGGTTTTATAGCTGTTTATTTACGAAGGTCCCAAAATGGGACACTTGGCGGGTTCTGACTAGAAGAACAAATCTCAAGAAAGCGGAATTAAAATCTCGCTCACTTTGCATGAATAAACTCACTGCTCGTTTCATTTGCTGTTGAAGGTCACCCCCTTTGTATTTGAACATAGTAAACTCTCTTTTGTCATGAAGAGGTATTTCCGGGCTCTCTTTTGTTGTTCAAAAGCAGGTGTTTTTCTCAGAAAAAGTGATATTCCACTCATTCTGTACAATGTTCTAGATAAGCAATGGTCAGTCATGCCCAAGGACAATGGGTCATCTCCCTAAAGAAGGATTCTCCCCTATAATGATATCTGAATCATTCTAACCGACCCCTCCCCCCCTTCAAAATTCATTGGCACAGTCTGAGACATCAAGCTCCTTTCCCGTCCTTCCTGGGCACCCCTAAGAAGAGGGGGTGCGGGGTGAGGCCTTCCTCCTAAATTCTTGGTAAGTGACATTCAGGTTCAGTAAGGGAAGTTCAATTTCAAAAATACATTTTTTTTAAATTTCTTGACACCAAAAATGGTGTTAAATTTCTTGACTTCGCAGCAAGCTTTAGACAAGCCAGAGACAACAAATTGTAGCGCAGTACCAGAAAATGCGTGCACTACCACTTGGTCGCCCCTACTCTACTCTGATCAGATAATTGAGAAGGAAAGTCGTCATGGCTATTGCTTAGATCATAAATATAATTGGATAAAAAAATCAAGTTGAATTTTTAGGAATTATTGCAGGTTTTGATACGAAATTGGAGAAACTGAAATCGTTACTTATACCTCTACTTCAAAAAAAAAAAAAAAAAAAAAAAAAGATTTTTTTTTTGTCTAAAAAACATTCTGATATTGTCAATTATGAAACATGTTATCCAACATGCTGCGAAGTATACAATAGGTACACAGCAGAAAAAATAAATCAATGAACCTTGCCTATGAGGAAAGTAATATAAAGTTGTGCTGCTCAAAAATTTCTTAGTTTTGTTTTATACTTGTCTATTGTTACAGTCATTTCCATTTGCAGACTACATTTACTTGATTCCTGGCAGGGTTAATTTGAAGTTTTTATTTCTTCATTGTGGTACATGAAAATATTTAGGCTTCAGGTTAAAAATTATCAGGAACAATTTCCGTTTCATGAAAAAAAGTGATGCTTAGAATATGCAAAAACTTACATGTTTTTTACTTCAAAGCTTTTATATGGATTAAATAAGATATCAACTTGATAATAAAAAAAGTGAGGTATTAATAGTTAACTTTGCTAACTGCACAAAACTAGTTTTTATGTTTTCTAACCAGTTTTAGCCAGATTTTATTGGATCATCACTATTGAAGAAAATATAATTATGTTATCCCCATTAAACGCCAAGTCTCCCATTTTGGGACCATACCATATCTCATGACTAAATAAATATTTTTGAAAAATTGAAGTTACATATGGTTGTCGATGTGTATTGAACCTCAAAACATACAAAAATTAAGATATTTTTAATGTGGTTCATATAGCGGCGTTTAATGGGTTAATGTCCTGGATAGAACAACACAATCTATAAAAACAAACTTAATTATCCTGTATTTTTAACATATTATTTGCAGATTTTAATTGTCAGAAATATTGCTTTTTATCTAAAAGAAATGAAAAAAAAATTTTGTTATTAATCCTTATTAAGAATACTGTATGTTTAATAATTTTTATTAGCCAATTTTTTGTTTCAAGGTTCAATAATGAAGCCTGTGTACAAAGCCTGATTAATCAAATACAAGGATACTTTTTTGTTCTCCTGGTTATTTACCCCCCCCCCCCCCCCAAAAAAAAAAAAAAGCTTGAAGTAGAAATCTGTTGTTTGAACTTGCCTAAGCAACGTATTCCTTAATTATTTTCACGAAGTGTTTGTCATATCTTTCCATGCAATTTCGACCCCCTCCCCTGCTGCTTAAAGTGGCCTTCAATAGTCTTTATGGCCCTATGTCTCAAAAAAATTGCACACCTCTGCTATAGTTGGTTATATGACTTAACCAGTAGTCAATTTCTAAAATGTCGCTATTTGTCTATAAATTAAAATTTCATATACTGTTCTACCCCGCAGTAGCCAGCATGCCTCAAAATTCAAGGGTCAGCAGATTTTTAATAACCCTTGTCTGGTCCTTTCCAGCATGCCGGAAAAATCGAGATTAAAAAATAATCATTTAATACTATAACAAATATTCTACTTAAAGAATAATATAAGTTCTATATAGGAATGCCGAGCACAGAAACCTTTTTATCAAAATTAAACTATCGTCACCAGGTAATTATTTGTAACATATACAGTCGACGCTCGTTATAACGACCACTCGTTATAAAGGCCATCCTAATATAACGACCGGTGAGAAAAACCCCAACTGTATCCCAATATACTCTATGTTCTACCTCTTATAGCGACTCCTCGTTATAAAGACCGTTTCTTTAGGAGGAAGGCGGTCGTTATATCGAGCGTCGACTGTATTACCTAAATGCATTGTTTTACAATCATTTGTGAACGGGAAATATTAAAATAAAATTTCTGAAATTGATATCTAAATGAAATGTATTGAGGCATAAAACTTTCATAAGTGATTTCTTATTTTGAGCTCAGCTGTAGACACCACTTTTGTGCTCAGCACGCCAGTATATGTTTATTTATTAGTATTAGTGAATGGTTTAATTTTGTAAAAATATTAATAAACTATAGCAAGATAACGCACCATCAAGCCACCACGATTCTTCCCATCTCTGCAACCTGAAATGTATTAGTTTGTTTTTAAAAAAGAAGTTTGCTAAGGGAATTTATTTTTCGTTGGAGTGGTTTGCGTTTTGGTTGAAACTGAGCAGTGAAATTTACTTTTGTTTTGTTGAAAAGTAAACCTTGAATTTTCCGGTATGCAGGCTAGCACGCGCTAATACCGTAGTTTTAGACGACTGATTTCGTTTTTTCTCTTTAAAACTTTCAAATTTTTCTCAACAGGGACTGGCACCTTCTGAAATTATTCAAGGATATGAACTAGCTTTGGAAAGAACACTTGACATTTTACCAAGTATGTATCGACAGACATCAAGTGTAAATTTTCAACTTACAAATTTTATTTACTAAACTCCTATTTTGCGTACATTGAAATGATCAAAATTATCTACTTCATGGAAAATGTCCTTTGTGTCTCAGTTTCTTATAAATCAATCTAGAAATCTTTCTTTATTTCTTGCACCTTTTCAAAACCAGGGCTCCCGCCCGGTGCTCACAAAGCTGGGTCCCGAGGACCCACCATTTTTGAGAAAGTGGGTCCATTTTGAAAATAGTGGGTCCCGCACTCTGCAAAAAAAAAAGAAAAGGAAAAACTTAGCAATTAAATGAATGTGAAGTAATAAATTTTAATCGATAGTCAAAGTGATTGTAAAATGTATTAGATTTGTAAAGAAAATGTATTAGATTGTAAAATGTATTAGAAATGTAAAGATTTATTCTTGAAATATTTATTATAGTATGCTAATTACTTTTTGACAATGGGTGAATTAAGACAGAGGCGCAACTGTAGTGCAGTGCAAATGACGATGGCGACTGCCTTCGTTGTCTGTAATGTTATTTATTTTACATAACCTGAATATGTAGTGTTGTTTATTTTACGAAGCCTTTATCGCAAAAAAGGAGATTCAGGCTACGTAAAATAAACAACATAACAAATTCAGACTATAAAATAAACAACTTTACGGACAACAAAGTCGTCATAGGTCGCGTTGGGGAAAAAAAGCATAGCTAATCCGCACCACCTTAATTTTACCTTTTTATAACTGATAAATCCGTTTCCTGAAATCCGCGTCCATTTCCTGAAATCCGCGTATTTTACGCGCTATAGCGCGTCAACGGAACCCCTGAAAACATTAAACATTGTGAATCTCTATGTGAAAAGACTTTTGATCAGTGTCATTCGATCATTTTGGTTTGGACAACCTGCCAAAAGTAATTAAAGAGTTAATTTTTAGCACTTTGACTTGCTGTTCTCCTACCATTTTCCAAGGAAATGGTTCTCTGTAAACTCGTCATTTTTCACACGAAATCTGTCCGGGCACGGTTTTTTGAAATGTTCGTATAATTATAATACTATTGCTCAGAAAATGAATCTATTACTTTGGTTTAAGAGAGGCCTAATTGAAGTTTGTGTTTGATCATGATAGGGGATAAGTCCACCGCCTAGTTTAACTAGGCAGGGGACTGTGCCAGGTGACTGTTTTTGCTCTTTGTTGCGTAATATCTGCAAAACTATTGGAACATAATTAGTTACGAGACTACCTATAAATTTAGGCACAAATAGTGGACATAATAACCAGGGTTGGGGTTTTGGACGTCCAAAACTGGTTTTGGACAGGACAGGTGGGTTTTACTGTCCAAAACTGTCGAAAACTGTCCAAAAGTGTCTTAAACTGTCCAAAAGTGTCTTAAACTATCTAAAGCATGGTAAAAGGGTTTTAAGCTGACTAATTTCTATTAGCTGTAATATTGATAATGCATACATCTTAGTTTCTTAGTGTTAATTAGTTGTAATTAATTAAAATTTGACAATATTTAATTATATTAGTAATTTTAATTATACGTTAAAAAATGAACAATTTACTCATAACTCCACTGCATAAAAATTTCATAAAATAGGAATTGGTAGTACTGTCAAAAAAACACTCTTGAAGCAGATAATTTGTACTACTTTCAAATTTATTCCTAATACTTTGTGAAATAATTAAATATTCAGTAAATGTAGCTGTAACATTCTCAAATGTTGTGTATCTTTTTAATTAGTTGCAAAACTGATTTTTTGCATTTAAGTCCATTATTGTACCTTTTGAACACCCTCATTTGCATCTATGTTTAAAAGAAGTTCAGCTAGCATTAAAAATAAAATAATATAAACTTATGAGAACTAATTCATTTTTTAATGAAGAATAGTAACTTCTAAGTAGCTAGATTAGTACCAGCTGAAAATCTTATATATGTTTTTATGTACATATTTAAATGTTTACATTAAATAAATTAAGTCTTAACTTCAAGTATAATTTTGTGCTTTTGATATTTGTTCAAAATATAAAATTGTACTAAAAATAGTTTTGGACAGTTTTGGACACATGGGTTTTGGACAGGACGGTTTAAACCAGTTTTTAAACCGTGGTTTTTACCGTTCTGTCCAAAACCTTGCCAACCCTGATAATAACTAATATGTTTTATAATTAAATTGACATTAATAAAATCACTTCCCAGAGGACTGTTTTCGCAACGACCCTGATGCATATTTTCATCACAAATGTGGCTCTCAAACTAAGCAAAGTAGCGTTTCAACACCGTTTTCGGCAAATTCACACTGATACTTTAAACTTCGTGCCAAAAAGAATTTAGTTAGAAAAGAAAGTTATAGATTTTTCGTATTACAGCTTTGAATTTGTTGTAAGGGACTGTATGTAAAAACTCCGGACAGAATTTACATGACAATTTTAAGTTTTAGAAATACGTAATTATACCTTATTTCATAAGAAAAATATAGCTTCATTATTCTATTTTTAGATATTAATTGCCAAATTTATGTAGTATAAATAGGTTTTTTGAAATAATATCTTTTACAGTTAGACTATGGGATTGGGACAGCCAGGGGACTGTTTTTGGCGCTTAGATAATACTAGAAAAAAATATTAAATTGTTATCACTCCAAATACAATTGGGCCACAAAGTATTAATGCTTTAATTGTATTAAGAGTGATAAATACTTTATTACACTTTATTATTTTTAAAATACTCAGTCTGGACAGCCAATTACAAGTTTACAGAGAATCACCCGTATATACAAATATAAAAAACAAAAAAATTATCCGTATTGCTGATAGCATATTAAAAAAAGATTTGTAAAATATACAGAAGAAAATGGTTGCCATTTTTCTGCTATAATGTTTATTACAATTATTAATGTATCTTTATAGATTTAATGTGCAGTGAGGTCAAGAATTGCCTTAATGAAGAAGATGTTGTGAAAGGAATTCAGTCTGCTTTGATGAGCAAAGCTTATGGAAATGAAAATTTTTTGGCTCATTTAATAACAAAGGCTTGTAGTAAGTAAATTACAATATTCAACACTTCTACCTATTTTTTGTATAATATGTTCTTAGCATGTTGTGTATAGGAAATAACTATAGAAACCGGACGGTACACATGTTGTACCATAAGTCTCGTCTAGTTTAGAGGATAGGGTTGAAATTTTCACTCGAACCCTTTGGAGCCAGGGATTTTTTTAAGGTTTCTTATGTCTGCTACGACAGTTTATACCTTCTCTTTTCAATGGAAAAGAAATCTGTGGTTAAACTGTTGTACTACCTGGGTCGAAAAAAAATTTCAATATGAACAGCCTGGATCCAAAAGGTTAATACTGCTAGTTTTCTAGGCGCCTCCCAGCCATGAACGATTCCATTTGAAACGTTGATAGGTTAAGAATCCGCTCTTCCTATTACCTTCAGTTTTTGTTTACTTGCTACTTGTTGAATTTACTTTGCATTTTCCCTCCATTTTAAGAAAATCAGGAGAGACCTGCAGATGGTGCAAATTCAATAGAAGGTCGCGCAATAAAATATTTAACAGTGACTTAGAAACAAACACAGAAAACGGAATAAAATTTTATAGTTTCCTTTATAAAAAGTATTTGGTTACAAGTGCTATTTTTTTGTTTTTGTGTAAAAAATGATAATGGCCTAGTTTATAATTACTCAAAAATAAATTTGTGCTATTATGATATCCAGCTGCTTTTTTATATCTTGAGTACCTTAGAGTAATTCTTTAGGATCGCCGTTGATAAGCTATTTTGCACCAAAGCCCCAGATGCATCATTTTGATCCTTTTGTATTGGAGAGCTTTCAAAGAAATTTTAGTAAAACAGTGAATGAAATGGGAAAGTTCATTTCAAACCCATTCAGTCAAATTCTACAGAGTAATTCAGAACCTATATTATTTTGTCTACAGAGTTCAAAATTACTGCTGGTCTACTGGTCCACGACTAGTGAAACTCTCCTCGGACCACCAGAAAAATATAATCTGGTCTGCAGGACCAGATTACTTATTGAAAATCTATTTAGATACTGCAGAGATTGGGAGCTTTGATCCCTTGACTGCAGTATTCCTTTGGCTCTAATCAGGAAAAAGATCCAGAAAGGCTTCTATGCATCTATGTAGTAGCAGAAAAATGTAAACTTAATAGTAAAAGCAAAAATATTAATTCTGAAAAGTAATTGTAATGTTGAACTTCAACATTGTAGTTCTGAATTGTAAACAGTCATTCTACTTCACTTCACCCTTCTTCCCGTCATACGGCTTCGCTTGCTCCTTGCTTCAGTCCTGGAGAGGAGAGACTGTACATGCATGGGGGAATCGTCAAGCGGCGCAACAGCGTCGAGTGTGTGTAACTTAAGGCACTAGAAGAGAGTTGGCAACATGGCGTTCTCCCCTTCCGCATGTGAAAAAAGATGTCGTGTGCTGGGTCGTCTAGAAATGCGCTAGGAAAGGCGTATTTATCCAGCAAATACAGATGGAAATCCTAATAAGGATAAACCCGTGAAGATTTGGTGATTTCACGCTATAAAAATCCAGGAGTATCAGTGGATAATGTTTGCGATGCAAGGAGATTGCTGCTGATTTGAAATCTTGAATATTTGGGGCTTGGCGCCATTTTTCGAATGAAGAATTTTGATAATTACATCTTGTGAATGATTACATCCTACGGACTACGCCAATGACTACATCCTTGCCTGTGCCATAGATACTGTGTGTGATAAACTTTTTGGGAACTGTTTTAAAGATGGGCAATTTCAAATTTTTGTTAGTGTGTGCATTCCATAATAACCAAGTGATGAATATGTTGTAGTATCTCAGTCATGGTGAGCTCACCCTCTAATAATTCTTCAATATGTTTGAAATAAAGATCTTCGGTAAATCATATTTTTTCATTTCATTATTGATCCATGCCTCTTCTCTTGTTCCTGCAATGTACTAAATACACGAGTATAGTAATTCATTTTGATCTCTTGATTTTTAAGTGCTAACATGTTTTTCACAACATATGCATATAGAAATGTACATTTTGAAAGATTAAGCAAATCCTTTTCTGTAGAAAAATGTTTTACTCTTTCCTTATTTTGTTATCATTATTGTTTAATATTAATGTTTTACTGTTTTGTGTAAACTATTTGCAGTTACAGTAATATTACATTTAAATATATATGTGTTGAAATTCAGTGTTTTTTTATACGGTTTTATCAGTGAGTTACAGACGAAACAGTTTTATTCAAAACAAAAGTAATTTTAAAGTGAATGATTAAGTACAAACATGTTAAGTATTAAATATAAAGCAGACCAGTGCTAGTTCATATTGACTGGTCCGACGGACCAGTAAGCTTTTTTACTAATTTCGAACCCTGGTCAATATCACTATACACTTAATGATGTTTAAGTATACAGTGGTATGTAGTATACAATATGCATTCTTTGCATACTTTTTTCCATTTATGTCATTCATTTGCTTTCTTAAAAGTATATACTTTTAAGAAATTTGAATTTTATATCGTAAGAAATGCATTTGTATTAATAATGGGAATTCTTTTTCAGTTTTAGTTAAACCTGAACACACTGCATTTAATGTGGATAATGTCAGAGTCTGCAAAATTTTGGTAAGGCAGTATAATAGAACTTGATCTTGACAGCTATTGTTGTAATTCATTTGAATTATGCATGCATATCTTCTTTCAAAGAGTTTCTTGGCTTTAAATTTAGTATTTATAAATCAATCTGCGATATTCAATTTCTCCTCTTAAAAGTTTTCTAAAACATTTAACTTGTATAATGGCTTCTAGTTAAATCTATGAATATGTGTTCAACATATAAGCTTATTAGAATTTCATTTAAGTAATATATTTTATTGAAATCAACATTCACCCACGTGGTAAACTTGTATAGTCTTAGAAAATTCAAAGTAATTTACTTTTTTCTGCCGAAATCTGAAAAAATTGCTTAAGTAAAGGGAAAAAGGGGGGGGGGGGTCTTTCTTGGTAACCACTCTGTGCATCTGTGTGGCTGGTTATTGTGAAAATTGAAGTCAAAGGAATCATCCAAGAGGCATCTCATTAACTGAAATTTTACTTTACTTGCAGCCAACTGTTAAGTTACGTCTTTTTTTTTTTTTTTTTTCTGTGACAATTTTTGTATCAAACTCTCTTCCTCAACTCCTTTTTCAAGTTCTTCCCTAATTCTGCAGCATCAAAAAATATAATATCACTTAAGATAATTTTTTTTTTAAATGGAGATATTTTAGGAGAGAGAAGGCAAGTTTCAAAATAGTAATTTGGGATTTTGTGCAATTAATTTTAGAAATTGTTATTTCAGTTAGATGACTTGTCTAATTTTTTTTCAAAATACCAATCATTGTTCTTGTTTTTCTGTTTAAAACAATAAATTATTAACAGTTTCACTGTTGCTCAAATGACTCCACACTATTACCAGTTAACACACCTAACATATCGCACCCTTGCTACAAAAGTGCCACAACTCAAAAATTGTAATTTTTGAGTTATGACCGTCATTAGACGTAGTTTACACGTCTCTACCAATCTTCAAAAGAGCCAGAAGTTGCATTGAAAAATCAGCCGCCAAAGGGCAGTTATGGCGTTTTGCTGTTATCAAGATGCATAGGACCCCTTCCCCTGAAATGCCACATCTTGAGTCGTTGTCCAGCCATCGTAGAGTAACGTGCGTAGCTAATGATCATAGTTTGAGATGCATCGGTCTTCCTATTGACAAATTCAGAAATACTAAAATGTGCCTACCCAGGTAGCATAAAAAACGTTTCAACGATTTTAATCCATTGTCACAACGTTAATAACTATTCTACAACCTTTAAAAAACAAAGTGTGCTACTTGGGTAGTCAGCCCGGGAACAGTTTTTTGCAATTCCTGGAAAACGTAGTTTTTTGAGTTGTGGCACTTTTGTAGCAAGGGTGCGATATAATACCGATTGAAGAGAAGCACTTAGGCATCAAGTATGGGCAACCCAAGATTTACTGTGAATGTCTTAAAAAACTATGTTAGCAATGTGACCATCATATATTTATTATTAAAGAATATTCTAGTGTTGCAAAAAGAAATTAGTTCTAGAAAATTGGCGCAGAAAGCTGAAAAAAATCCTGCCACAGTGGAAAGTAGTGTGGGGTGCACAACGGATTTTTTTATGTAGAAATCATGAGCTGAATATAATGTTAGAGAAGTCCCATGTATGATACCAGGGACAAGTTCACTTCTGAATTCTTTTACCTCTTACTATTATTGTGAAACTTTGTAATTTCACGGATCATTCAGCTTTAATTTTATGCGTAAAATTCAAAGCATTTAATATGCAATACTTTGAAGAAAAAAAGTATTTTTCAAAAAAATGCAACTAATTTAACGCCAATTATTTGAGTTTTCTATAAGTTATTCCAAAATAGTTCAAATTGTATATAACTTTATTTTCCAGAAAAATATGTATATATATGTTTTAATTAGGGATCAGGAGTTGATTCTTCTGAGATAGTGCAAGGCATGGTTTTTAAAAGGATGGTTGAAGGAGATGTACAGAAAGTTGAAAATGCTAAAGTTGTAGTGTTCACATGTCCATTTGATTCAGCTCAAACAGAAACAAAGGTGCTTTTCATTCAAACTAATTTCTATGATGCAGTTCATTTCTTTCTTTTATTTGTACTTATTTATTTGTATTTTTTATGTTGAAGTTTAGAAAATGCAGATACTTCTTAAGATAGGCTGTCATTTATGCATTCTCAAAATAGATGCATACATAGCAAACTTTTCTTTTTTCTTTCACTTAACTGCTTTAAAATATCAATTTTTTCTCTGCTTTTTCGTATAATTCTTCTAAACACTAAGATAATTTTATGTGAATATAAGTGTTGCTGTGAATTTGTTTTGTACTAAATTTTTTTACGTGAGGCAAACAATATGCTAAGACTCTTATACATTGAGGTAATCTAAATCACTTTGTTTTCAAAATGCTTTGCTGTTTGTCATATATACAGGGTGTCCACTCCAATCGTGGACCAATAGCTAATTTCTAAACCGTTAGAGATAAGCATATAGTTTATTTAGGAAAAAATCTCCAAATTACGAAAGGAATTTTGAGTCTATTCAATATTTTTCAAAAAATCAAATTTTGAAAGAGTTACGAAATTTAAATTTTTATACAGCCCCCCAGTTCTATCAATCATATTTAGTAAAACATTCTTGACACTGTAACGTTTAAAACTAAAAAAAAATCACTCTTCTACCACAAAAATTGACCGAGTTATAACGTTTTGAAAAATCAAGATTTTGCATTGTTTCGTGACGTCATCGAGAGATCGCTTAAGAGACCGTATGCGAATTCTTTCAAAATCTTGATTTTTCAAAACGTTATAACTCGGTCAATTTTTGTCGTAGAAGAGTGATTTTTTTTTAGTTTTAAACGTTACAGTGTCAAGAATGTTTTTCTGAATATGATTGATAGGACTGGGGGGCTGTAAAAAAATTTAAATTTCGTAACTCTTTCAAAATTTGATTTTTTGAAAAACATTAAATAGACTCAAAATTCCTTTCGTAATTTAGAGATTTTTTCCTAAATAAACTATATGCTTATCTCTAACGGTTTAGAAATTAGCTATTGGTCCACGATTGGAGTGGACACCCTGTATATTCCCCCCTTTCTTTTGTTTTTTAGTATGGAAACTCGATAATTTAACAGCCTCTCTAATAAAAAGTATTTTAATGCTCTCATGTTATATTGTCTTTTAGTAACAGAACTAGATTTCTAAATAAACTAACTAGGCAGCTGCCTCGAGCAACTGATCTTGCTTTAATCACACATTGCTCCTATTCTCAAAAAAAAAAAAAAAAATAAATAAATAAATAAATAAAATTTTTTCTATAACAATATTCTTTTCTTATTAAATATTTGTATTTTATGTCTTATGAAAATAGAATATTTTTCAACTGTGAGTTGGCTGCTGTGGCCAACTTGTCTATCAATTAAATCAACTTTATATTCTAATATTTGTCACTTTCTAGCCCAAAATGTTTTGTTTGCTGATGTCAAAATCTATTACTAATTTATTAATAATAAAATGAAAAGCTTTGGCTTGTTGTGTGAAGGAAACACTGAAGTTACATAAGTTTATTTATTCTAATAACTAGGTTGTCTAGAAACCATTCCATAATTAACTAGTTGACTTATTGTAATTGTTTTCTTAAACCTTATGATTTATTGCTGTTTTAAAAAGATTTAATGCAAACTTTTGCTATAAACTGACTTGTGTAATGTTCTGTAAAAAATCTTTTAGAGTAATAATAATATTTATTATATAGAAAGTTTTTTTTATGTATGTGCTTATTTTAATGTACTGTACATTAATTAAAGCTAAAACTTAATGTTCTGCTTAGGGAACCGTATTAATCAAATCTGCATCTGAACTGTTAGATTACTCAAGAGGAGAGGAAAACTTATTGGAACAGGTTTGTGAATTTACTATAATTTCTACTTCGTTAGCTAAAAATTTGCTGAAACTTTTCAGTAGAAAAGATGCGTATAAAAACTTTATAAATGAAACAATTGCTAATTTACAGTCAAATCTCGTTAAACTGCTACCCTCAATCTAGAAAGAAGCTAGGTCCGTTAACTGACCTTTCACAATTTCAATGACTAATTCCAAAAACATTTCAATTTTGTTTCCTCGAAATTATTGGCAAGAGTTAACCATTCTTACATATTTTGAAGGTGCTTGATTTATTAGCTGAAAAAAGTTAAATAATTAAAGTGATGACTAATGTCCTGAGCAAGCACTTTTTTGCCCTTGTTAACTTTTATGTATCCTATATATGGTATTGAGGTATATTTTTTAATCTCATTTTTATTGGAATTATAAATGTTTCGTTAAGACAGATCCTTAGTTTTTGATAAAAAATAATTTTCACAAAATTGCAAAAACAGGACCCGGACAAAAAATCCTAGATTGACCCTTGTTTTTTTTAAATCTTAAACAGTTTTAACTACTGATTTAAAGAAATATTCACTTGATTTAAATTGTGAGTTTAACTAATGAACCATGCTCTTTGCAGCAAATTTAAAATTTGTAGAATTTTATGCTATGTAACGTAATGGATTTTACTTTATTGTAATGATTTCCAAATTCTTCTTTTAACTGTAATCATTTGAAGTTCATCGTAGCCGATAGAAGCTTTCTTAAAACCTTAATGCAACTGCTATTAGTTCTTTTTTTTTTTTTTTAAGTATATATGCTAATGTATTTTGGACATTTTATGCAGTATATACAATGTTATTTTTTGCTAGTAGATCATATAAAATTGCTTTTTGTATTTCTTAATGAAAAATTTAAAATGCATATACATTTTATTTTGCACTTATTAAATAATTACGTTGAGTTAGCAGAACAGGTGGTAATTATGGTAAGATAAATATGTTTGGCTGTTTTTTTTTTTTTTTTTTTCTGTTTTTAATATATTGCAGAAGGTGTACATTTTAATATTGAACAAATAAATTTTGTTGGTTTCAATCCAATAAATATTTTGCATGTTTAAAAGCACTTTGATGTATAACTTTTTTTTTTTTTTGTTTTTTAGCAAGTTAAATCTATTGTGGAAGCTGGAGTAAAAGTAGTTGTGTCAGGAGGAAAGTTTGGTGATATGTCTTTACATTATTTGAACAAATATGGAATAATGGCTGTTCGTTTACAATCTAAATTTGATGTTAGAAGACTCTGTAAAACAGTTGGAGCAGTTCCATTACCAAAAATTGTAAGTATATATATGTGTGTGTGTGTGTGTGTAATTATTTTTCTTCATTTTGTAAAAGATGGAATTTAACTGCATTCTTATTATTGATTCACAGCCTGTATATTTTACCTGTGATTTCTGATATAAATTTTCGCTTTTTGTTATAAATGATAGTAATCCATCACATTTTGTACTTTATGTAAGTTTTATATTTTGTTGAAATAAGTTGTTCTTACACCTATACTACTACCAGTTATTAAAAAAAACTTCTTTATATCTTTTCCCTCAAATTTTAAGCTGTTTAAAATTTTTGTCAAAATTTCCGTATGAAATTTATTACACATTGAAAAAAAATGTGCCCATTAATTGAGTATTTGAATATTATGTAATTAAAATCTCTTTCTAGACTCCTCCTTCTCAAGAAGAAATAGGATTCTGTGATCAAGTATATGTGTCCGAAATTGGAGAGACACCTGTTATTGTTTTTAAGCAAGGTAATTATGCATTTTTCATTTGGTAATGGGGAGAACCTTTATTATTGTTAATCATTTTGTTACAATGTTTTGTGGGATTTTCTTTTTTAATTTTTACTTATTTATTGCATTTAAAACTGGTTAATTTTAGACAATAAGCAGTCTCGCATTTCTACTATTGTTATTCGGGGATCTACTGACAGTTTGATGGATGAATTAAATCGTGCTATTGATGATGGAGTTAATAACTATAAAGCCCTTACTCAGGTACTTACTTTACTTAATTACTATAGAAATTTTCCTTTGAAACATTTTCCCTTTATCTGCATTATTTACTTTCTAACAGGATGGTAGATTAGTTCCTGGTGCAGGTGCAACAGAAATTGAGTTAGCAAAGCAGATCACAAAATACGGTGAAGTAAGTATGTTTGAACATGTTTTTCTTTTGTATAACTCATATCATTTTATACTAGCAACACCAGCACAGCATGGCTATACCTGTGCTAACTGTTTAAGAAATGTTGCCTGTAGAGGCATTGAAAGAGATATAAACAGTATGGGACAAAATAAAAATATGAAAGAAATGTCCGTGTCGAGCTTGAATCCTAGAAAATCCATAGTATCCACATGGTGTTATGTTTTTTCCCATAGGGTGGAAGAAATTACCTCAGACAAAATATAATTTTGCACATTTTGTCCTCCCCCCCCCCCCCCACCTTAATTTATTATGAAAAAGGTTACTGCTTTGTTACTATTTTTTCAATAAGTTGAAAGTTCTAAATTAAAAAATGCAGAGCTTAGCAGAGAAAAACAAATGCATTAATTTTTCTTATTTAAGAATGATTTTAATGTTAAAACATTTCACTCGTAGTGTATAATACTCAACACTATGACAATTGTTTAAAAAATAATTATAAATTAGCTCATTTAGACGCTTTTTCGTAGTAACACAACCATAAAAGTATCTGAGCATTAATACTAGTGAATTATAATTCATTTAATGGTAGTTACAAAACTGAATTTACCCTAAAATAAAATTGAATAACAATTATAAATATTAATGTGAGGTAATTTTTTCTTCAATAGGTGCATTGTAACTAAATTGAGCCAAATCCTACATTAAAAAAAAAAAAATTCTTGGACCACATTTTATGAAATTCGTCTTTCTCTGTGTTTTCAGTTTTTAAAATTCTATCCAAAATTTTTTATTGAACCAGCTTTAAAGTACGCATTCTCTTTTAAAAATATATTTAAAAAGATACAATAAGTTTGTATTCCCAGTTTTTAGGTATGCTTTGGACCCCTGAAAACTTTTTCTGCAACGAGGCCCTTTACACAGTCACACGATGCATCTTTAATACAAATATTTTCTATTTCAAAAGATGTGACATTTATGTCTACTTTAGGCAAGAAGAGCGTGAAACAGAAATAACCAACTACAGATTTGAGAAGGAGTATATAAGAGTATTTCTACAGAAGCATGCATCTTTAATACAAATATTTTCTATTGCAAAAGATGTATGTACCCTATGACGTTAAGAACAAGTTTTCCCCTCTCGCTCATCTACCGTCAGCAAAGCGAAAAGTATAAAGCATTCGCGTAGCGCCCCTGTTCTTAGGCCTTGGGAGCCAACTGGGCTATCACGAAAAACTCTATAAGATTAATTGAGAATCTACACTGGCAGAACACAGAACATGTTTGTCACTAAACAGTGAAGATTTAGTTTGTGTAATAGTGTTTAAAACAGAATAATCTATAGTGGTCAACAACATCATCATAGACTCTAAGAAAAAAATAAAAAGCTGCAGGAATCAGCCAGATACATAGGGATTTTTTACTGTTTCTTAAAGATTTAAATTTATTTCGTGAATGATTCTACACTTTTTGACACATTTTGGTTTTGTTGTACAATAAATTTGCGTTTTACTTAGGGGTGAAATAAATGGCATGATAGATTTTAACTTAGTTTGAAATATTATTCATGAAGCTTATTTTTTTAGACTTTGCCGGGTCTAGAGCAATATTCAGTAAAAAAATTTGCTGAAGCATTGGAGTCTTTACCTAAAGCCCTTGCTGACAATGCTGGATTAAAGGTTTGTTTTCTTCTTAAAATCTTTTGTAAAAGACTCTTATTCTTTCAATAAGAAAAAGCTAATTTGTATCTCCTCTATGATTTTAGTCAAATGAAGTTATTTCTAAATTATATGCTGCTCATCAAGAAGGTAATAGAAGCATTGGGGTTGATGTGGAGGTAATATTTCCTTTTATAATATTAACAGAGTAGAATGAATAAAATTGAAATTGGTTTTAATACAGGGTTTGAAAAAACCTGGTTTTTTAGGCCAGCCTCTGCCTGGGTTTTTAATCAAATACCCAGGTTTTTCGGGGTTTTGATGAAAAATCCAGGTTATTCCCTGTTTTTTCAAGAATCATATCTTGATCTTAATTTTCTTTTTCTATTAGGGTGAACAAGCTGTTAAAAATGTAGAACAAGCAGGTATTCTTGATCTTTACATTACCAAGCACTGGGCGATCAAAAATGCGGCAAATGTTGTTGCAACAATTTTACGAGTTGATCAGGTATGTCAAATAATTTGTTGAATGTCTGTATATTTTTGCATATTTATCAAGCCCGTCATTTCAAGTTTTTCCAGGGGGGTCAAAGGGTGCTAACACAATGGAATTTTATGGGAAAGTAACAAAAACCACGCCCACTTATGAATACATTGATTTCTTAACCTTTTGGATCCGGGCTGTTCAGATAGAAATTTATCTTTCGACCCAGGTAGTACGACAGTTTAACCACAGATTTCTTTTCCATTGCAAAGAGAAGGTATAAACTGTCGTATCAGACGAATGAAACCTTGAAAAAATTCCCGGCTCCAAAGGGTTCGAGGGAAAATTTCAACCCCGTCCTCCAAACTAGACGAGACTTATGGTACAACATGTGTACCGCCCGGTTCCTAAAGGTTAAAGTCGGGGGGGGGGCAATTGACCACCCCCTGACCCCCTAAATAACAGGCCTGATGTGTATACAGAGTTTCATGTTCCTTAAAAAATAAGCCTTTCAACATTACTCCAAGACCATATCAAACTGCCTTTTCCCGCATTCTGAGTGGGCACACGAGGGGACTCACCTTTCAACAGGGGAAAAAGACTTTTCCAAATTGTCCTTGGTGTTGCACCGACGTGGCTTCCCCGGACATATCTTGACTTGTTTGAATTTTACAAAAGACGAAGTCCTTAGGGACCCTATACTTTTTTTAGATGTTTTAGAAATTTTTGGTTTTATGGAGGTTGTCTAGCCCAGCTAGACAACCTGAGATAAGTAAGAAGAAGAAGAAAAAATAAGCCATAATGTTTTTATTGCTATGATTTAAAGCCTTATTGCACAATTTTATTAGATATATCCATTATTAGAAATAAAATGTGTTGTATTGTAATTATAACTCCCACTAAAGCACCCACTCTTGGTATTTGTAAAGTTTTATTTTATTTTCATTTATTTATTTGTCTCTTATTTTTTGTGAATTTAATTGTACTTGTGATTCAAGGATGCGTGTTAGTTAAATAGATTTTTTTTTTTAATTAAGCTATATCAAACTGAGAAAAAAAACCGTAGTAAAATGCTAAAATCCCCGTTTATGTTTAATGATAGTTAAAATTTCTAAGTAATTTGAAAAATTGTCATATCACATGATACATATATTTAACAACTTAAAAGCAGATTTTCAGCCCCTCTCCCTGAAAACATTTTTTTTTAAAGTTTCAATTCAAAGCATTTCCCTCTTTTTGCCGCATTTCTGAAAATTAAAAAAATTATCTTTCTGGATAGCACATGTATTGAAAACAGTCAGTCTTTCACTTTATTTAAATTCATGTAAATGCTGCTAGCTTTCAAGATTTTCCTACTCTTCGGCTATAATCATTATGTTGCAGCTGTATAAATGCCGCACCTGCAACACCGAGAGAAGGGGAGAGCACGAGCCAGGAAAAAAAACATGAGTTCATTCGTTACAATGAAAATATATTTCTGAAAGCTGAATAATATTTTCTCTTGAACTAATATTACTCTTGGGCTCTTAAATAAAATTGCTACTAATGCCTCACATGTATAATCAACTCCCCCACTCAACCTGTCCTTCTCTTGTCTGCTTGCATAATTATTGTTTGACACCAATATTTTTTTTGAGGGTGCTAGCATATCTATCCTTGAAAGAAAGGTTTACTCAAGCCTGTCCTTTAAACGGTACTCTATTTTTTCCCCTTCTCCACTATAATGACATGGGAAGATTGTGCTGCACTGAGACAGATTTTTTAAACCACTAAAAATGTTAAAATAGCCTGAATTTCAAAAAACATTGGAAATCATAATCAGCTCTAAATTTTATTTTTAGCTGAGAGGTACTAATATTCCATTGGTTCCTTTCCTACTAAAACAATTCTTTAAGTACTATCCTTTGCATTTTGCTTTCACACTTCTATTCACAAAAGAAAAATTTAGGCTAGAAATTAAGAAATATTTTTCTGCACTTTGACCATTGCTGAATTCTCCATAGACCAATTCTTCAAATTCTGTTTAGAATGTAAAAATATTGCAAATTTCAATAGATGCTGATATAAATAGCATAGAGAAAATGCTCAAAAACCTAGATCTGAATCTAATGCTTGAAAATAGTATGGGAAAAGGCAAAATTAATAAATATTTAAAATGATAAATACGAAAAAGGGACAAATACAATGACTTTTAAGCCTCCATCTCTAGCCCACGTATTTGATTTTCCATGATTTCTGCCTCAAATTTATTTGTTGTAAACCTTCCAACTCCACTCTAGCTTATGTGCAAGCTTAATGTTATTAATTTCGCTTTTCACTGCAATTACAATTTTTATTGTCTTAAAATATAACATTAGAGAATATCAAAACCGTAATATATTTTTGCCATACTGTTCCTACATCCATTGTAGTTTTTTTATGTGGTGGATCTAAGACTGGAATCTCTTATAAGTCTTGCAAGAGGGGGGGGGTGGCACCTAAGTCTATGCCATGGTTAAGTGGAGTGTGTGTGTTCGTGCGTATTCAACTTACATGATAAAGTGCAATCAAGCTATGAAAAGTATTGATTTTTAGTTATGAATTGAATTGTCCATGAACCTTTTATTTTATCGTTTGAAGAAAAAAAAGTTTTTGCTTGCTTCTGTAAATTTTGTGCAGAATATATGTTTATCTTGTCCTATGAAGTAATAAAAATATTTTTTGTTACAGATAATTATGTCCAAGCCTGCTGGTGGCCCCAAGCCCAGAAGTGGTCCAGGAAATGATCCTGATGATGATTGATGATCTTTTGTAATAGAATTAATCAATTCTTGCTACATTTGTCAAAGCTTTTTTTGGCACTTGTCAAGTTGCTTACTTACTAACTTTCAAGACATAAACATTCATAAAATTATTTTGCAAAGCTCATGCTACTTCACTATTCAGGGTTGGTGCGAAGATGGAAATGTATAAAAAGACATCATCTTTTGTTGTTTTACTCTTGTGCTCTTTTGAAAAGAGAAAAAATAAGTTTTTGTATCATCAATTGCGGGAATAAATCTTGCAGTTATGTTTACTGGTGATGCTTCAATCAATGTCAATCATACTTCGGATTTTCGACTACAATGGAACCTCAATAACTCTACACCCCAAGAGAACACGAAAATATATCGAGTTGAGTAGGTGTCGACTAATGGGGGTTCTATAATTTCGATTTTTAAGTGCTTTTTGTGTCGCAAAACATAACAAAATAAATAAAACAATTTTGAATGCCATAAAATGAATAAATACATAATTTTTGAAAAAATATAAAAGCTCCTTGCCAATCAGATTCAATAATGATTAAAGTCCTGCTCACACTTGTGCGAAAAACATGTGTATTGCTACGTTGTGGGTAAACATTTTTCAACTCCTTCCCAGCACTAATACAGTATCAATAGCAGTGTGTGGTGACTGACCCTTTTGGGTTTTGGGGTACAAGGGGGAATTCTCTAAAAAGGCTCTTTCTATAAGAGAAAGAATTGACTGACTCAGAAACTTCAAAATTCTCGGAAATGGCCAGTGTGAAAGTAGATTAGTTACAAAAATAAGACTAAAATAGCGAAAGGATGTTGACTAAAGAGGCTCTTGTAAATGTTCGTCGAATTACGGAAGTTTGCACCAATTGTAAAAATAAATATCGATTTACAGGGGTAGTCAAGTTACCAGTTTCACTGTGCAATGTTTTAAAAGTTCATTTTCATTGTTCTTTAGAAACTTTACATTTGCAGTGAATGACCATAAAATATAAATGCCAACTTCTTGATTTGTTCTTCCAGAACAACCGAAAAAAGTATAAAACTTAGGAATTTTTATCAAAGCCAGGAAGTTTTCTAAAAAGGTTTTTTTTATAATTTTTTTTGAAAAAAGATTTAGTATATTGTGGGGCATTACGAAATTTAACTGAATGATACATTTTCAGATTTACATGTTATTTTTACCCGGGTTGTACCCTAGGAGGATGGAAGGAAGGGGAGACGCCGAAAGCCGGGAAGTGCATGCGAGCACTTGAAGCCGCCGAGGGAGAGAGAGAGGGAGGTGGGAAGGGGCAGGGGAAGTATACCAAAGAAAGCAATGGAATCCTATGAGAAGGATTAAGAAAATCGTTCAGAAAAAGAAAGAAATTGGTCGCATCTCTTAAATTTTTGCTGTTAGAGCATGAACTATGCTTCATTTATCACATACAACAATGTTTTTAATTAAGGGTTCTTTTTTCCTCAATTTTTATTCGTTTTTGTTGCTAGTGAATGCTTTTTTCGAACGCAGAGTAGTTATTTATTTTCCCCATTAAAACACGCTTTCAGAATCTTAAATGCACACAGTTTATCAAAAAGTATATCAATATAATGCTTACTTTAAATTTGACTGTCTTTAAATAGTGTATAAACATGTAACTAATCATACTACTTCAAAATATGGATTCTCCTCATTTTGATGTTGAACATTGCTTGAAAGAACTTTTACACAATGCACAAATTACAGAAAATATCTTTATTATACAGAACAAAAGTTAACATACTGAAAGTTAAACAAATCCATGACAATATTTTTAATTTCTCAAAAAACAATATTTGAACATGGCCCGATTAAGATATCATGGGGCCATAGGCCAAATACTTTTTTGGGGCCCCCTGTACTGAGGCTTAGCGATTTTAGGCATAGGATAAAACAAATTTAGACATTGATTACAGCAAGTTTACCCATTTGGGGGCCCCTAAATTGTGTGGGGGGCCACGGCCTAGTTGGCCTATTCAGTAATCAGGCCCTGTATTTGAATAGGCAAATTTAAAAAATGCTTTTTCTATTTCTCTTTCTTTGTCAAGAGCTCTCTTCAGCAAGGTTTGTTTTAAAAAAAAAATGTATAATTGTACATAGCTCAGAAAATTTCACAACTAATATTATCAAAAATTTCATTGGAAATTATTTCTTCCAATGCTATTACTTATTTTGAAGTAGTAGGTTAGATTGATCTGGTTCTTAGGATTTTTTCTCACTTGAACATTTTATCTATTCATATTATCTCCTTACTCAATTTAAAAATTCACATAAAGAAAGTGGTGCAATCAGAAGTGGGAAAATAAGAATGGGTAGCGGGCATGTTCTAAGATATGATCTCCATACATAAAGAGTAAAGAGCTTTAAAAAAATAACATAATAGTACTTTATATTTTGCTCTTTCTTCGTTTAACTCTCTTCTGTTTTTTATCTCATAAAACACTTTTCAATTTAAAGTTCAATGTTAAAGCACAAATGAGCAGGTGATTGGAGATACATTTTTCGAAGTAATGATAAATTCTATTTTAAGGCAAAAATAAATAAATAAAAGAGCATATGGTTGAAAAGACATTTGGCAAAATACAATTTATTAACCTTCTGGTTTTATGCTTTTAAGACAATTACATGTTTCTACTGCCCTTTAAAATGTAAAAATGTTGAGTATAATTGCCTCATTAAATTGCTTTTCATCAAAAATTTACCCGGGGGAGGAACCCCCGGATCCCCTAAAATTACGGATATTCTACCCCACTTAAAAAAGTTCTCATTGCATATCTCTCTTGATACCACTACCCCCAATAAAGGTCAGTTCAAGAAAATAATAAGAATAAAGAAATGAGAAAAAAAAAACACACACACACACATCAAACATTGGGGGGGGGGGGGTCAGCTAGAAATTAGACTCATAACACACACAAAAATGTATGTGTGTTTCGGCAATGCGCGAAACTGGGCCTCTCCCGAAATTTTTTTCTGGATACTGCCTTGGTTTGTACAGCAGTACGCTACACAAGAAGGCATTTTAAACGAGTAAATATCAAATATTAATCATAGCAACAAGCAATATCGACGGCGAGACACAGCATTCAAATCGCTCCAGTGTGGTTGTCCTCCTAGGTTGGTATACTTTTTTCTCGCGGCAGTTAAAACCGGTTACGGTTTTGGCTTCATGTTTCCCCGCTTTGGACGTCTCCCCTTCCTTCCATTCTCCTAAAAAGGTCCTAGGTTGTACCATGTACTGTCCTTGTGGAATTTCTAATTGTTTTTTAAGTCATTATTAGCATAAGGATTTCCTTAAAAGTATCAAAAAAACCTGAAAATGTGTGCTAAAAGCAATTTAAGAATTTTATTTCTTCTAAGCAAAATGGCAGCGAATAACATTAAAATTAATAAGCTTTTTTCGTTGTCTGGAAAAAAGGAATGCTGCTGATCAACATGACGATTTAGTTTTAGCCATGTCCTCAGAATATATGCATAAAAAGCTTAGAACTTCAGTTCTAATTGCTTTAAGAACTCTGAACAAATTCAGATTCGAGAAATTCTATTACCTTTTCAGCTTTTTTTTTAGAATTAAGAATAGAAATTCAAAAATTTTACAAATTCATGAAAAAGAAACTACATTTCTGCCCTTTTGTACTATCTATAGCTTACAAAATAATAAGTACTACATAATTATATCATACTTGTTGGGAAACAACAAAAAATTGAAATCTATTTTAAGACAAGATGTAACCAAAGTGAGTATAAGTAAAAATTCATATAATGCTCCAGGGAATAATTTGCACTGACAAAAGTTGAGTTAATTATTATAGTCAACTAATTTTTTTAATAAAAACAACCAAAGAAAATTGTACCTCAATTGCGTTTTCAAGTGAAGAATGGTTTAAAAATTGTAACTTGTTGTATTGCTTGATTTAGATATAGCAAATTCAGATAATCTCTTTTTATCCAGTCATCAGAAATAAAATTTTTAAGAAATGTCAAAGGATGCTCCAGACTAGACAAAATAAGTAATGATTACATCAGGAAGGAGTTGAAAACTACCATAAACAGGGTTTGGACGCTCCTTCAAACTCCTACAATACTCCTTCATTTAGGAAGTTCCTTTGAAGGATCCTTCAAACTCCAACACTTTGGCACCAACTCCTTCAATTTTAGTTTAAGACTACATAATCTTTCTGTATGAAGCATTTAAAACTGATGAATTTTCTCTCTTTTTCAATTAATTAAATACAGGTTGACCACTCACTCAGAAAACCAGGAATTCTTGGGGAATTTTGAAATACCGCTGGAAAACTAAGAAAACTCGACGAATTTTGCAACAGACTCTGGAAATAACAACCAGAAAAGTATCTGCTTTTATCGCGAATGTGGTCACATGACTTCTCAGCAATGAACTTTTAAGTGCATCTCTGGAGAAGTTTTTTTATAAAGCTCTTATGAAGGATTTTTTTGTGTATGGGTCCAATCTTTTTTTTTTTTTTTTTTTTTTTTGAGAGAGAGAGAAAAAATCGGAAGTCCACCCGTACTTTCAGAAACAATTAGTAATGTTTTGCCGACATTTTCTTAGAAATAAACGTTAGAAAATGAAGAATAAGAAAATGAAATAAACATTTAGGATAGCAAATGCCCGGTCTCTTAATCAGTTCTTATGTAATTTTCTTTTTCAATGCATCACTTGTCATAACTTTTATTCTCAAGGTAGACCGTGCAAAACAGGGCAATGCAGTTAGTTTAATATAAAACAAGTACATATTCAACTAAAAAAAATTATATAAGTTCTGTACTGAAGTGCTAAACACAAAAGTCTTATCGGCATTTTTTGTCAAAATGGAATTATTGTTACCAGGTAATTCTTTGTAACAGATATTACCTAAATACATTGCATTACAGTCATTTGAAAACGGGGAAATATTAAAATAAAATTTCTGAAAAGGTGGCATCTGAATGAAATACATGGAGGTATAAAACTTTAAAAAGTGATTTCTTATTTTGAACTCAGTTGCAGATATCTTTTTGTGCTTAGCACATCAGTATAGATCATTTTATTAGTATTAAATTAATTTTGCTTGAATATTAATAAACTATAGCAAGCACCATCTAACCAACACGATCTTTTTATCTCTGAGACCTGGTTTGGAAAAAAGGTTAGCTCGGAAATGTATTATTTTTCCTTACATTGGTTTGCTTTGTGGTTGAAACGAAACTGAGAGAGGGAAATAATTTGCTTTTGTTTTGTTGCAATATGAACCTTGAATATTCCGGCATGCCGTCAAATTCCCATTTTCCAGCATGCTGGTCAACCTTAAGTTGTTCCGGCAAGCCGACAAATGCGGGGTAATACGGTATATATATGCAGGGTTCATTTTTGTCCTACTTTTCCTACTTTTTCCTACTAAAGTAGGAATTGTCCTACTTTTTAGCTAAAGTTCCTACTTTCCTACTTTTTAGCAAAAAATTCCTACTTTTTAGCTTGATTTTTCTTTAGAATTTAGCTTGAATTTCCTTCAAAAGTCGAAATTGATGTGATTTCAAGAAGTTTGCAGCAGATGAAAATTGGAAAATTTGGAAAAGACTGTAATGGGCACCTTCTGAAAGAATGGTGTGCATTAGGGTGGAGCGAAAAAAATGAATTTTTGATTTTTGTAAACGGGTGCCTTTCATTTACTGTGAATGAGGATAAGTAACAATTCTGTAAAATATTTCACTTTTGCGACGTCATCTTTAGTCTGCGCATTTGGCTTAAAGTTTTGAAATTTTTGATTTTTTTTAGATTTTTAAAATTTTTTAAAAAAATATTGAAAATGATAAAACTAGTGAAGGGTGGTTATTAAATGGAAGAAAAAGGTTTGAAATATATAAGGAATTTTTTAAAACCATTTTAGATCATGATTTCAGTCTGCACATTAGGCCCAAAGTTCACCAAATTGTCCGAAATTTCCGATATTTTCAATATTGAGGAGAAATTTTATAATTTAATCTTTCCTCTCAATATTTATTTATAGTGCCTTCAAAACATTTTCTTAATCATTTTGTGGCTTCTTTGAACTACTCAACTTTTTGCTTGCTCATTGAAATTACCCAGGACTCACCACGAGGAAGTGGCAGCACTTTGGGTGCCGCTCCCTTTGCTTCCAACCAATGAGAGCTTCCAACCAACAAAATCCGACGAAAACTGGATTTGTATGAGGAACAAACATACATACATAAATTTTTATACATATAGATTTCGATAGCAGCATATTTCTTGGGTGCAAAGTATATATTGTTTCGAATGGATGTGACTACAGTTTCCTGCTTTTTCCCGGAAAGATAAGTGTAACTCTTTACAATCTCACACAAATTCATAGCTGAATTAGTAACGTCTACACTTCGTCCTAAAAGAGTAAGGACACTTTTACCGTGAAAGTTATGAACTCTTTTAAAAATTATAGTCTAAAGATTATGTTTACTGCAGTCAACCATCTGGCTTGAGAAAGCTTTCTTGGACTTCTGTTTCATAATTTTTTGGATATTTTCCCGGTCAAAACTACCTTGCTCATCTCATGAAGTTACTGTTGCTCAGTACTTAAATCATTTTTATTGTCAAAATCGTTCTGATCAATGACAAATTCTATAGGTTCTTATTGAACTGACTTGAAAGTATAACATGCTGTTTAGCTTCGGAACAGGCCCAAAAAATCACTTTGGTCCACTGATGGGTCCATCTAGCTTTTGCAAAAAATGCCGCAAATTAAGTTCATTCAAATGTAATTGGCAAATATCCCATTACAGAAATCTACCAAGTTTTTCTTCTAGTTTCCGTATTATGCCTTTGTATTTTCCTGTCTTTGTAGTGCATCCATCAAAACCAATGCAAACAATTTCCCAATCAAAGAAAATTTTTTGTTCCTGACTTGCCTAAGAAATGTAAATGCGTATTCTCATTGATTGGAAGCAAGGGGAGCGCAGGCGGCACCCAAAGTGCGGCCACTTCCTCGTGGCGAGTCCTGGGTAATTTCAATGAGCAAGCAAAAATTTGAGTAGTTCAAAGAAGCAACAAAATGATTAAGAAAATGTTTCGAAGGCACTTTAAGTAAATATTGAGAGGAAATATTAAATTATAAAATTTCTGCTCAATATTTAAAATATCGGAAATTTCGGGGAATTTGATGAACTTTGGGCCTAATGCGCAGACTGAAATCATAATCTAAAATGGTTTTAAAAAATGTTTTGCTTATTTCAAACCTTTTTCTTCCATTTAATAACCACCCGTCACTAGTTTTATAATTTGCAATATTTTTAAGAAAAATTTGAAAAATCTAAAAAAAAATCAAAAATTTCAAAACTTTAGGCCAAATGCGCAGACTAAAGATGACGTCGTAAAAGTGAAATATTTTACAGAATAGTTACTTTTCCTCATTCACAGTAAATGAAAGGTACCCGTTTACGAAAATCAAAAATTCCTTTTTTTCGCTCCACCCTAGTGTCAATGGTGTGAAAAGAGTCCCAAGTCTAATTTCGAAGCTTATTGTAGGTTTTGCTACAAAACTGTCCGCTGTGACAATCGTGGACTTAGCCAGCTGTTAAATCATTCAAAAACGAAGATTCATGTTCTTTCGGTCAAAGATATTGTGGAGGGAAGTCAAATGACTTTTGAAACATATGGATCAGTATCAAACAAGTCAGCATTTTCAAATCATAAATCTCAGTTATCCTGTTCTTCCTTCAAAGAAAACACTACATCGAGGGTGCATTGTTATGCCTTCAAAGGAGACTTTCAGAATTTCATTTTGCCTCTAAAGAAATTGAGGAATTAATTTTCCTTACCCGTACATGTCTTAAACAGTGTTCTTTTGCTTTTAATGAACAATTTTACACTATGTTAGATGGCTTGGCTGTGGGTAACCCACTAAGCCCCATTTGTAGTGATATTTACATGCATTATTTTGAGGTTGAGTTGTTCCAAAAATCAGTTTCAATTTTACATTAGATATGTTGACGAATGTTTTGTTCTAATGAACCATAACCAGTTCCATAATGACGATGTTTTACCCGTTTTAAATGCTAGAGATCCTCATATTCAATTCTCTTGTGAGAAAGAACAGGATAATTGCATTCCCTTTCTTGATGTTCTAGTTTCTCGTACAGAATATGGCTTTGAAACTACCGTTTATCGCTAACCGTTTGCTGTCTCGTTACCTCTTCATCGACTTTCATCCCACCCTCCTAGTCAAAAATATGCTGCATTTAATTCTTTTGTTCCGCGTGCTATTAATCTTTGTTCTTCACCGGAACTTCTTAAAGCAGAACTCAACTATCTTAAAGCTGTGGCTCTTGATAGAAACTATCCTCATACTTTGATTTATTTCATTTTTAAAAAACTTTCTAACAAATCTGAAACAACTGTTGTTAAGAGAACTTTCAGTAGAAAGAATTTGGTTGTTTTGCCATTTTTTCCCTCTGTGAGTTATCAGGTTGCTAAGATTCTCAAACGTTTCAATTTCCAAGTGGTATTCTTCCCTACGAATAAACTATGTTTCTCTTCTCTTAAAGATCCCATTCATCCTCTTAACAGTTGTGGTGTTTATAAAATTAATTGCAATTGCAATCTCTTATGTAGGACAAACGCGATGTGCTTTGAAATTCCGCTTAAAGGAACATCAGAATTATGTGAAAAAGCAACAATTGAATTCCAGTATTGCGCAACATTGTTGGGAAAAGAATCAGTCTTTCGATTTTAATTCTTTTCAAATTGTTCAAAAATGCCCCAACCCATCAGATCTTGATTTTTGGGAATACTTCCATATTTTGAAAAACAGTTCTGACTTCGTTTACAATCTCAATACTATTCCTTATTTTTCTGCTGTTTGGCGTCCTTTTGTATAATTTTGCCTTTTCCCTTTCTAATTTATTCCTCTGATTTTGCTGGCATTTTTCCTATTTTCTACTTGTCTTTATTTTTCTTTCTTGTTTTTTTCATTTACCGATTCGCTGTCTTTCATTCTGCTCTTTTTTTGTTCTTGCAGTTAACAGTTTAGCTTGGTGTTTTTTATTATGTTAGCCTTTTGGCTTATCGTATCGTCAATCGAATTCTTTCTTTCCATTTCGTTCCTGGTAGAAAGCTTCGGTTCAATCTTTATTTTCCCATTGGATCTTTTTTTGGCTTAAAAAAAAATATTGGTGTTCAGGTAATCCGCTATGTTTGCTTTTTAAGCTGTTTGTTTCTGTTTCCGTTGCTTTTGTCGGATGTCTGTGCATCCATAAGCTCACAATTTTTTTTGCATTGAAAAAGGCGTTCCTTGTAACGCCGAAACACGTGTCTACAGTATCCCTGCTTATTTGTGCCTTCTTAACGTTGTAATTTTCTCTACAGTCAGATATTGTTCTAATTATTTTGTGTGTATGACATGTGCTGGCAAGGCAAAAGTATGTAAAGATCAATTCTATTTTTATGATGTTTTTTGAATATTTTTTTTTTATTTTGAAGTGTTCACATTTTTTCATTAAAATACTTGTCCTACTTTTTCCTACTTTTTGTAAAAGTGTCCTACTTTTTTGTGAAAATATCCTACTTTTCCTACTTTTTGACCGTTTAAAACCACAATGACCCTTGTATATGTATGTTTTGGTGATGTTTCAATGATAGAGGTTAAATGGAACGCACGGTTTTGGGTTTTTTTTTTTTTTTTCAATTTAACTTGTAATAGGTCTAACAAAAATAAGTAATATTGATGAGGAGGATAAAAACATAGTTACTTTGTCAAAAATCTAAAATAATTTTGAACTTATGGAAGATTAAAATTAATTTTAAGAAAATGCATTTAAAAAACAAAGATTATTATAAATCCAAGTCTCTCATGTCGTCTACAAAAATTATCTTTTTCTTAAAACAAGACATTGTGGCTTCTTAAGTTTTTTCATACCATCTTCTGGGACGAGAACTGCCTCTTTAGTTTCTCGAAATCTCCGAGTTTGGGAGACCCTCCTGTAAAATCTTTTCACGCATTCTTCGTTGTCTGTGTACAGTACTTTTACTACATGAAGTTGGTTGGTATGATTCTTTCACAAGTATTTTAAGTACAAGGAAGTCTCTAGAGAAAAATTTTAAAAATTTAGTACTTTCTAGCATTCTAAGCACCTCTTCATCAGATGCAATAAATCCATGTCCCTTTCTTGGCTAAGAGAACTAGTGTTGGAATCTTTTGATTTTCAAATAGTTTTCTTCGTTTCTCTTTTTATCCTTTAAATAAGTTTGAATTCGAACAACAGAACATTACTCTTGAAAGCAAACTTTTACAAGTCTTCAAAAATATTTTTGGGAGGTAACGAAAAAATACATGTCTTCTTAAATCTTTAGAAGAATCCGCCATACAAATTTAGGCAAAATCAGAAATGGAAGAAAAATCAAACCTATGTCTGCCCGGTTCTTATAAAAACTGCCTCTGAAAAAGTCAGAAAGAAAATTAACATTTTCCCCTCATTACTTTTCTACTTGCTTGAAATAGGGACGCAGCACACCTATAACCACTTTGCTCGAACATCACAGCACTCCCGGAGTGGTGGCGCTACGTCTGCGCACAGTTATTGCACCAGAATAACCAACACAGGATCCTTTCTTCCACCCGATTGTTTGGTGTCTTAATATGGACACTGGAGTCCTAATAATGCCAATATAATAATAATGCTTTATTAAGCTAGTTTAATTTTCTAAAGCTATTTAAAATCTCAGAAAAAAGGGCGGTACAGAACGACATTATTCTTTTTCAATTTGCCTACTACATAAACTGCTTCCCAAAACAATTAAGAACTTTTTATACTAGCAAACTACAGCGAACCACGAAGAGATCGATATTCACTGCAAATTAAAGTTGGACAATTTTGACTAGACTCTTTTAATATCTGTTGATAGCAAACTCCTAGTTTATCACGATTTACCATCAGTTAGGTTTTCTGGTGACGATAAAATCACGATCTAACGAAAAACTATCCTTGATTTTTCAACATGGTGGGTGGGGGTGACCTTATTGGTCTACACCAGGGGTTCCCAAAATTTTTTGGTCTGTAAACCCCTTGTTGAGTTTTCCAGTTTCTCGTGGACCCCCTTCCTAAGGGTCGTTCCAAAACTAGTCAGGCACTGAAATAATAGAACTGAAGCATTCTTCAGCAGTGAATTAAATGGTTAAATTCCATTATAGATGCTCCAAAACAACCAAATGAAAGCAAGATGTGTGTAAATATAACAAGATTAATTAGAAATTTACCGATCAGTATCAGAGCTATTGTAAAATTGATCTTTTAAATAATCAAAAACTCCTTAAATGCTTGAAAACTTTCTAAAAATTCAGCTTGAGTTTTACTGCAGAGAAAAAAATTAAAAGAAACAGATGAAGAGAAAAACGTAACATTTTTATGCATACTTTTATAATAATAATGGCACAAAACTTAAACCAGGTATACATCTTGCTACATAGAATAGGTATACACACAGAAAAAAAGAAGACTTTTTAGTGAGGAGATGAGTTTGGTGTATCAACAGCAAATTTTTAGTATTTGGCTTTAGATTTGTCAGACATAACTTTAAATCTCTCCAATCAGGGGCTGCCAGTCTGTTTCTTATTTTTTTAAGATAGTTTGTGATTGAACTGAAATTGTTTGCACGAGGTATGAAGATGTAAAAGCTTACAGAAATTGTCTTGGGATATTCTAAAGGTAGGATAAGTTATAGATATGTCTTTCTGGTGACAGAAATATTGATACCCTTTCCTAAACGCTATCTTAGGTTCTTTATTAGTGCTTATTCCAACCAACTCCTCTTGTAAAATATTGATTTTTCAAAGTCATCAAAAATATTGATAATCCACTGATACATCTGCCAAAAAAATTTCAAAAAAAAATAATCATAATAACCTTGTCAAGTATGATCCTTTTAACATCCAGGGTACTTTGAAGTGTACATGGTATACTTCTAAGTGAAAAAGTAATTTATTGAAGTTCTCATCATTTTCTTCATACAACTGCGCAAATAATGTAGTGTTAAGTGGTATTACGAATTTTGTTTGTTGCATTTGTTGCAAATTGCAGGCTGTTGCTCAGATTTTTTGCGAATGGTCCTTGCTCGTGGACCCCTATTTGTATCTCGCGGACCCCCAAATTTTTTTTTCGTTTATATGGACCCCTTGCAAACTACGGGGGGTCCCTGGTCTACACTGCCTTATTTGCGTAAAAAGTCACACTCGTGCAAATGGATTGAGCAAGCAGTTAAAGCAAAAAAAAGTAAGGATTAGAGGAGAAGTTCCTAAGGCATGTTGTTTTCTCTGCTTTGATTGTGCTCTAGCAAAGAAACAACTTCTACAGAATTCGCCTACTTAAAATTGTTGTTCAAGCGGTTTTGCTAAAAAAATCACCAACTTTGGCTTCTTTTGCGTCAGTGTCTCCTGATGAAACATGAAAGTTCTAGAATTTTCTTAGCTTGCTATTTGTAGAATTCTCTAGAAATTTCCTGGCAGGCTGGTGCTCAGACATAAAAGAGCGGTCCATGAAATCTGCCAGACCAGATCAAAGCAGACATGACTGAAATTTAGGATGGTCACAAAAATTCAATTTTCGATTTTTTTTTTTTTTTTTTTTTGTCGTGTGCCAACCAGGCTGGCAATTTGGGGTGCACTGCTTCACTTTTTCAACTGTACCGTTATTTGGTGTGAAGTCCGACTTCCACAGTACACGCATGCCATAGGTACCCGTTTATAGGGTAGGCAACCTTTCACACAACATCACATTCATACAAAGAAAGGACAAGGACAGGAGAGAGAAAGCACATCCATGCCCAAGCCGGGACTCGAACCCGGTGCCACATCATCCATGGCAGACTACTCTGACCACTAGACAAGGTAGCCGGCTCGAATTTCTTTTCTGTCACCCTTTTAAAATGTGCCATTGGGCTAGAAAACATGTTTTGCAAAGTTTTAGCTCATTCGGATAATATATTAACACGTGCTTCAAAGAGGGTAAAGTTACAATAAACAGCGATTTTTAGCCAAAAATCGTAGTTTTTCCTCTGTAAAACCAATTAGAAACTTTAGTTTGGTCTCATTTTAAAGGAAATTTTATTCTCGTTAAGTTCTATCTCAGTCATTTTTACTAAAATCTTACTATATTTGGCATTTTTCACCTTAGATCGTAGAGTAGATCAAAAATAAGGAATTTTCATACAAAAACCTAAAAAGCATTACAATATTCAATTACATTTATTTGGCTTATTGCTGGATTTATTTTGTCAATTAAAAGGGTTTTTTTTGGCGGTATTTTAAAAATAAATGCAACAAATTCCTGAGTCAAAATAAAGGAAATAAGGGAATTAAGAGCGAAAGCAAAAAGTTGAAATGACAATAAAAGCTCTAATGCACTTTAGTACTTATACCGTTAAATTATATAACATTATTTTACCACACTTTAAGTACAAATTAAGTTGCTAAGGGGTTGGATATGATAGCTTTTGATAAATGAAAGAAACTACATGCATTTAGCATTCAGCATTAACTTGTAATAAAAGCTATCGTTGCTCTTTGTCTTTCCTCAAAGAGGAACTGATGCCTTGAATTAATTTCACGCCTCTTTCAGCTGTTTCATTGACCACCGTTAAACTATTTACCGTCTTTCTAGCTGTACTATAAAATTGGTTTTCACACGATTAATAGAGGCGTCAGTATTTAAAATCTCTATCGGTTTCGAATTTCTTTTAAACATTTGAAGCTCGGGGCGAAACGAAATAATCTACTTATTTGTCCAGTGAAGTATAAATTTCTTACCATAGTCTGATAATTCTCTCAATGTTGGGAACAAAATAATGTATTTCTTAAAATGCTTAAGTACTACACACAAACGTGAAACTTGGAAGTACTCGGCTTTTAAGCACAATACATTTTATTTGAAGACTTTCCCTAACATAAATATATGCATATTTTGCGTCACATCAAAAATTATAAATGGTCAAAAATATTATTTAAATGGTTACAGCTACAAAACTTTCTTTAAAATGAAGGAAAAGAATATAAATTTTCAAAAATCGATAAATAAATGCATTAGAAATCAATACAAATAACAGAATAGTACAGATCTAAGCTGCAAAAACACAAGTTATAATGGAGGAGAAAAGAACAAATCCCATTCAACATTTATTTAGTTTTAGCAAAGAATAAAATGGAACAAAAGGTCGTTTTCTGGGGGAAAATGATGCAAAACAAATCTGTGGCATGGAATCTGGTACCAGGAAGTGAGTCAAACTAGTATAGATGCGTTCCTTTGGCTGTGGTTCCTTACTTAGTATCATTTCTCATCACCATTTCATTACTCTTCTTGAATGCCGAGTGCTTAAAAGCACACTTAAAAATAGCTTTGATAAGATTTTAAAGTAGAAATAACAAAATTCTACCAAGTATACTGCCGTGCTAAGCAAAAAAAGTCGTGCCTGTATTTTTTTTTTTTTTTTTTTAATAAATTGAGTTATTGTCTTGTCACAAAGGGTTCCCAAACTTTTCCGACTTGCGGCACCCTTTGACGAATTAGTTATTTCACAGCACCCCAGTCTATCTTTATTGCACATACTCAGAGTTCGACATTACTCCTTTTCTTAGCAAGGACAAAAATTTAAGAGCCTCTGACAAATTATTTCTCAGGGTTTATAAGCAAGTAAAGTCAGTGTATGGCTTTGACAGAATCCTGGTCTGAAAAACTAGTCACCAAGGTATTTTTCTTTGTCCCCTGGACGACCTGACGCACAGTGTGGCATGCTCATCAAAAAAATCCACCTAACTCGCGCATTTTGAGATAACATCTCCCAGTGGCGTACCTATGGGGGGTGTTTTGGGGACAACGCCCCCCCCCCCCCCAAAACGTTGGTCCAAAAATGCAAAAATGAGATGAAAAAATATAAAACTCCTAGACTGAAAAAGTACGATTCTCCAGCGAATATCATTGTGTTACAGACTTCATTGCCACCCCCCTCTCCTTCCCAGAATCATTATAAGGATTGTCTTTTTTAGGAAATAAATGTCAAAAATTTCCGGAGGTAGGCCTCTAAATCTCACATTATGATCGAAATTCGTCTGAAATTGCGTTTTTGGAACTGAAATTTCGAAAAAATCGCTGGGAAGAATTTCTGTATCCTATCGTTTTCTTTCACATTATTAAAAATGGCCGGCAGTCGTGTTTTACTGACTGAGGAAGATATCGAACATTACCAAGATAGTCTAGAATGGAGCTTTTATAGGTACAATTTATGAAAATTTCTTTAAGTCTCTCTCTTTAAAAAGCTGTCTGGTTTTTCGAACTTCGGAAGTACGCATTTTCAAGTGCGTATTATATATATACACACATACATACATGCAAAGTGTGGGTAAAAAGGAGTTGCTACCTCCCCCCCGCCGCCGTTTTTTTAACCTCGTGATGACTTAGAGTATAACCCCCCCCCCCTGAAACCAACGAGTAGTTACGCCACTGGCATCTCCTATTTGGGCTCAGAATACGAAAAAATTACCTCTACTATGTCGTACTACTGCTACAATTTTGAATTTATTTATTAACCCCTTAAATACGACAGAGCTCGGAATGGACCCAAGTCGCGATTTCGGAACCGAAAAAGTGTGAGTATATTTTCCACCGGATATGTGGATCAATGCAGAATGAAAATCGCGGAATTGGATAATACGAGTAAAACACAACTTTTAGTTATTGCAGGGTTCATAAAAATGCTTTTTTCTGTGTGTTGGCAATAAAAAAAAAAAGAATCCATTGGAAAACTTGGTTTTCACGGTCTTCATACATCTCCCGGGCGAGAACAAATAAAGTTTAAATCTAACCTACAACTTTTCATTCATTTCTAAAAGTTCAAAGCGTTAAAACCCCCCTACAGCATAAAAAAATTATTCACAATCCGAATTTAAACTCTAGATCCTACCATTTCCCTTCGAGAATACGTCTGGATAACAGCGGAAAATGGTGGACGTATTCTCACGGAAAAGGTAGGATCAAAAGCTTAAATTCGGATTTTGAGCAATTTTTTGGTGCTGTAAGAGGATTTTAATGCTTTGAACCTTAAAATTGTAAGTTAGATTTAAACTTTAGTTGTTCTCGCCCGGGAGATATATGAAGACCGTGAAAACCCAGAACAGGGTTCAGCCCCAATTACTTTGGATTTTTGAAGTTCCGATTTAAATCGAAAGCCCATGTGAACAAGTGACAATGCATTGTCTTTTCTGGTCCCACGTTCTTCCTCTCTGTCAATTAATTCAAACAATTTACTGAACCAAAAGCAAATTATTATTTTTTTTTAGATCTTAGCAAAGTGTGAAATAAAAAAATCTTGTTTGCCTATATTTTGCTCCAGATGTATTTGTTGCATCAATTAGCTATTACATGCTTTATATTGCATAATTTTATGCGCATTTAGAACAAAAAAAAATTATCGGAGGAGAACAACCCGGACCCCTTTCTAAAATTGGGGATTTTCTGTACTCCATTTATTGAGGATCCTTGCATCACTCTCCTGATAATCTTCACCTTCCTAAGTTGATTTAAAAAAAAACTGAAGCCAAATTGATTTCTTCAATGGTATCAAATTGAAAGTTTTCCACACTGAGACTGAACGAAATTTTCGCTAAGCTGCGGTAAGCTTTTTTTACTTATTTGTTTATTTTTTGTTTTGGGTTTTTTTTTTTTTTTCCTTTTTTTTTTTTTTTTTTTTGAGCAGCGTCAGAAAAAAAAATTGCTACGTATTTTTTTTTTTGGACCTCAAACGTCTTGCAGTCCCTCTTTCAGATTCAAAGTCTGCCAACGTCTTTCGACCGGTGCTTCATGTCACCGTAGGGAGTCCAAGCTGGACATGGTGGCGAAAGAGCGCACACTCACGCACACACCTATTGCAATTCGCCATTGCGAAAAATATAACTTGAATGCAAGCTGTCAAAATTTAAAAAAAAAAATACGAAATTTGCATTATAAATAGAAAAAAATAACATCCAGAGTCAGGCCCGTCATTTAGGGGGGGTGCAGGTGGGGGTCAATTGCCCCCCCCCCTGACTTTGAGAAATCAATGTATTTACATATAAGTGGGCATGGTTTTTAATGTTTTCCGATCAAATTGCATTGTGTTTGGACCCTTTGCCCCCCTCCCCTGGAAAAACTTGAAATGACACTAAGTAGAGCACTTGTCTTAGAAGGATCTACAAAAAAAAAAAAAAAATCTGGGGAATAACTTCACTTATCGTATTCATAGCCCAGGGCCTGCAGAGTTAAAAAATGGTGTATGACATTGACAACCCCTCATTCCGCCCCCCTCCCAAATGTAGATATCGTGGGGTTACAAGTGAAACACACTAAGTCAAAATTATTAATTTTCTGATTTTTAGTTTATCTTACACACAAAAATGAGCTGTTTCTACTGGTGAAACCCACTAAGTCATATCTTTATTTAATTCAGTTTTTTAAACAAATTTGTAATCACATTAAGTACTCAAGCCAAGTAGTTCTTACAGGTAAAACACACTAAGGGACTTAGTTGCTTTCTAATGTTGAAAAATATTTCATAGTAAAAGTAAAACACACTAAGTCCATGACTTAGTGTGTTTTTCATGAGCTAGGTTTGAAATGAGAAGTTAAAATAAAATTTTTTTGATCAGCGTTTTCTCAAAATCATGTTTTTTGACTAGTGTGTTTCACTTTTGTAACCCCACGATATACGAGAAGAAACCCAGGGCAGAACTAGCTTCTGATTTAGAATGGGGACATTACTAGATTATGAGCTCCCAAATCGGGATTATAACCTCATATTATAGATACGGATATAGAGAATTAGCTAAATGAAATCTAGGTGTGAAGTAATATTTTCCCAGGAACCTGGGTACGGTGGCTATTGCAAATTGTTGAAATTTCTCCTCTAAAAACACAATTTCAGACTATCTTTGATAATGTTAGGGGAAGGGGAGGCTCAGAGGCCCTTTTTTTTTTTTTGGAATTGAAGTCTTAAAAACGTGGTTGTGGACCACCTTTTTTAAAGTTGCAGAAAATGCTGGAATTGAAGTTTTAAAAATTAATTAAAAACCACACTATAAAAAATGAACGTTGTTTTTACAGTATAATACAGCTAATTTTATAGTAATAAACTGTAAAAATTACTAATTTTACAGTAATAAACTAAAATTGCTAGTTTTACAGTTTATTACCGTGCATTTTACAGTTTTAAACTGGAACCTCTGCTGCCAATATTATATTGTTGTTTTTACAGTATAATGCAGCTAAACTTTACAGCAATAAACTGTAAAATTACTAACTTTACAGTAAGAAACTAAAATTGCTAGTTTTACAGTTTATTACTGTACATTTTACAGTTTTAAATTGGAACTTCGGCTGCCAGTATTATACTGTAAAAACAACAGTCCTTTTTTTGCAGTGCATGTAAAACGATATTCGAAGAGATGTTTTTGGGAACTTTTCCCTGGGAAATTTTCGGAATTTAAGTTCTAAAAACTGCAACTATTCTATTTGTGATGAGATTAGGGCAAGGGATGGGATTTAGTACTCCCGCTCAGAGTTTTCGAAACAGGAGTCCCGAAAAATTGTTTTCGATTACCTTTGGTGATGTTATGGAACAAGGCCGTATCCAGAGGGGGGGCGACGCCCCCCCCCCCCGAAACGTTTTATAATGTAAAACAGAAAAACAAGTTTTCCTTTTTTTTTTAATTTAAAATGGCAAAAAAACCTTTTAACTATTAAACGAGTAAAAATTTGAAAAAGTGCGGAAAAAAAAAAGACAACTCAAATTCTCATTAGCTGCAAAACATACTTGAAAACAAGACTCTCATCAAGGGCGGATCCAGAAATATTCCAAGGGAGGGGCGATTCGTTTTTGTTTTCTACTTGCCTCCTTTTTTTACCACATATCCTAGTTAACACATGTTTATTACAAATGTTTCGGTCTTCAATTTCGAAAAAATTCCAGATCAGAGCCCCGAATCCCAACCACTCCTCATAGTATCATCGAAGATCATCTAAAATTGCCTTTTTTGAACTTCAAAGTCGAAAAACTGCTGGAGAAGAGTCCCTCAAGGGAGGGGCGATCGCCCCTCCCTTGTATCCGCCCCTGACCTCTCATTAGCACTTCCAGCTCTCTTTCCCAAATCAATTCAGGCTTAAGGCAAGCTACTTGTCAGTTTAATCGACTCCCCCCCTCCCCCATAAAACTTATAAAACTTACACCACTCAGATTTTTACCCCCTAGTTTCCGACTAGGCTGAGATTGCTTCTTACCGCACTGATTCACTTAAGAAGGTACTTTGTTGGTCCCCATTTATAAGCATTTGTAACCCTCGAGAGATTTTAATAGCTGAACATGTCTTCAATCAACAAGACCACAAAAACAGATACGTTCACAGACCCTCTGCTTTGTTGGACGCTCACCAATCTTTGACAAAAGTTACTTTTAAAAAAACTCCATTTACAAATGAATCGGTGAGTGCAAAAATAACATCAGTCACAAAAATTCGAAAATTCGTTTTTTGTGGAAACAAGCTGTGGGAGGCAAGATACGCGTTGAGGTCAAAAATCACGTCAGTCAGGTTACTAATTCGAAAGATACGGGGCCTGTTATTTGAACTTTGACGGTAGAAATAGTGCTAGAGCTGAGAGGTTTTTCCTCTCTCCTGAACAATTTGAAGTTCTTGACTGATATTGTTTATGCACTCACCGATTCAAATGCTTAAAAACCTTGAAAACTTTGTTAAATGTAGATGTAAACCTTGAATTTTAAAGTTTCTAACACAAATGGGGGGGGGGGGAGAGGTTTGCATAAAGTTGTGCGAAACTCAGCTCCTTGAGTAAAAAAATATTCTGCGTAATGCAAAAATCATGTTCCAGAATTTTTTGTTTTCAAAAATAATTTTTTGTGACTCACATGTTTCATTTCTGACTATTCATTAAATACCTAATTCGGTATTTTAGAAGTCACTTTGTAACTGATTCCTTTATTAATATGTTAAGCACGAGAAAAAATATTACCCTACCTGTATTCTTTTTCGTTTTTTGCAGTACTAGTGATTGAAAAAGAAATTGTCGTTATAAGTATTTTTTAATATCTACTTTTAATCTTTGAAAGATGTGTCTTTCAAAGTTTTAACAATTTCGTAAGACTGTCCAATCAACTATTAAAACGTCAGAGACTGGAAAGTGCAAATGAAATGCTTTAAAGAATTTTAACTGTTCTAGAGTCTTTGAAAATCATTAAATACCTTTTTGAAACTCCTTTAAAAGAGCGTCAATCCTATTTCTTATCAAATAATTAAACTATGAATTAACTAAATGGCCAGAATGTTACTCTCTCGTTAATTATTTTTAAATCTCTACACTATTTCTTTTAGAGAATTTTATGTGTTTTATGCTATTGGTTATTTTATGTTACTAAGTGCTGTATCTGTCGGTGAGTTGGGGAACTGATCAAAAACTACTATGTAACTATAGTGAAAACCGATGTAAGCAAGTGATAATGTGTTAATCTTTTCTCCTCCCTTGTCCTTCCTCTCTATAGCTTAATATTAGTCATTTGTAAAAATAAATATTTTTTTATTCTTTGATCAATCTTAATTTGCAAAGGAATAAAGGAATGCAGAAAATTTATGAGATTGTTGTTTGCCTACTTTTCCAACATGCTATCGAAGTCCCAATTGCCCCATATAAGGCCTCAAAATGCAGAATTTTAAAACTTTTTTCAAAAATTTGCCCGGGGGAAAAACCCCCGGAACCCCTAAAATTACGGATATTCTGCCCCACTTAAAGAAGTTCTCATTGCATATCTCTCTTGATACCCCTACCTCCAATAAAGGTCAGTTCAAGAAAGTAATAAGAATAAAGAAATGAAAAAAAAAACACACACACACACACACACACATCAATCATCGTGGAGGGGGGGGGAGTCATCTAGAAATTAGACTCATAACACACACGAAAATGTATATGTGTTTGGGCAATGTACGAAACTGGGCCCCTCCCGAAATTTTTATCTGGATACGGCCTTGTTATGGAAAGATGCACGACATTCGGCCAGGGGCGGATCTAGAAGCGTTTCAATTGATGGGCGATTGATTTTATTACATACTAGCGGTACCCGCACGGCTTTGCCCGTGGTATAAAATTAAAAGTTCCTTTGTAAAATAATTGAAAAAGCAGAAAAAAATGTTCTATTTTAGTTATAATTCAACTATAATTCCTTCAAAGTATGATATAAAAATCTGGTATGGACCCTACACTACTTCCTTTTACGTGTAAATTTCTTAGTAGATGCCTTAAGTGCTAAAATAATGCTTGGGGAGAGCATTGAGCAAGATAACAATTCAAACATTTGCATCCCTAGTTTGCCACGAAACAATGCAAAAAAAAATGTTTTACAATGATTAATCTCCTAAATATCGCCGATTTTAACATCATTCAGTGGATTTTTCGCGAAATATCGCCAATAGCGCCAAATTGAATCTAAATAAAAATGTATATAATTTTTTCGCCAAAGTGGCGCCATTACTTCGCGAAAAATCGCCAAGTTGTCGCGCCAATTTATATCACTTTTGTCTGCATTGAAATTATAACACTGATTTTCCCCATAAAAGGGGTTAAACACCCCCTTGGGGACATTCGAATGCAACCCCAAGGTGAGGTGCACAAAAATAAGCCAAAAGAGGAAATAAGAACAATTTTGTTGCTCACAGAAACCAACAGAAATCTTACCAAAGTTTAAAAGAAGAAGAAAGTTTTCTTTCCTAACTTCAAAAACAAAATAATACATTTTCCGAAATGACACACTTTAGAAAGAACTTTGCAATATCGCAATTTATACGATATTTTTATAATTTACCGAGTTTCAATTCTTTAAGAACTGAGAAAATAAAAACAGACGATGTTCCAACAGTTAAATAACTCATTTTAATAAGGCAAGGAGTTTGGATTGCAACAGAAACAAATACATTTTGAAAATTATTTAGGGAAAAAGAACGAAACAAAAAAAGGTATTAAAACGTAACCATGGTAAAAACATCAAAAGTTCATTTCCGGTTGTGATAAAACAATTCATTTTATCTTTAGTTTAAAATTTTATTCTCGAGCTTTAAGCTCGAAACAGCTGTCTATGGATCGAAATAGCCGAGTTGGCGGTGTATTGCACATTTTAGAATCGTTTGGCTTGCTTTGCTCTAGGTAAGCCTTGAATTCCCGGGATTCTAAAAACAATTATTGCAGCTCTTCTAATGCTCGTTGAAACTTCTAATTGATATCATTTTTAGCAGAAAATTTTAAGCTTTCGAATGACATAAGACTTGAAAATGTGTATGAAATATTTCTTTGAATTTGTATGAAAAATGAGCTGCGAATTAAAATAGAAAAAGAACGAAAGAGAATTTTCGAAAGAACGCTTCAAGACGCACACACCCGTGCTACGGACTAATTTTTCGCCAAATTTTAAGAAAATCGATAGAACGGTTTTGGCGCTACGCGGGACACAGACAGACGAACAGACAGACAGACCCACCTTCAGCTTTATTATTAGTAAGATAAGATAAGAGAAGAGATACAGTGAACTCTCACTTATACGCCGCCTCATTTATGCGCCTTTTTCACTTATACGACGATTTTAAATGGTCTCAGCACATTCCATAGCAAAATAATGATAGTATCATTCGTTCATGCGTCGCTCTAAAGATTCATATTTCACTTATACGCCGAATTTTCCCTAAAATGTAAAAAATTTAATTTATTTTCTTTAAAAAAAAAGCATTTTTCTTTACTTTCCTCTTTAATCTTTCGCCTTTATTGTTCACGGAAGGCATTTTTTTCGTATGAACTAGAGTTCGGAGAGAGACAATTATCTATTATGCATTGTTTTATAGGGAACAGTTTGTAATTAGGTATGCTACAATTTTTGTTTTCTCTTTATCATTCCACTTACGTTACAGTAATTGCCAAACCGTGGTAATATGTCCCTTTTCTACTGAAATATTCTTATTCATTCTCTCATTAGAAACTATGTTGTGTTTTAGGCCTTTAAATGTTCTTGTTCACTTATACGTCTCCCTCACTTATGAGCCTTTTTCTGTTGGTCCCTTGGGCCGGCGTATAAGTGAGAGTTCACTGTATTTAACAACATATATTGGTTTTACAAATATTGACCTCAAATATTTTGGACTTCAATTGCAAAACGCATCCTGAGGAGAGCCCTTAACCCACCTTTTCCTCCCATTGAAAAAAGTTTTAAAACGCCTTTTTTGAACTTCAACACAGAAAAATTTCCAGTGCTGAGTTCTTCAAGTGAGGGGCGATCGCCTCTACCTTGTATCCGCGCCTGCATTTGGCATGCGAAACAAGTGCCTCCACCATTTGGCCTCTGAATCCTACACTGCAAAAAATGAACTGTTGTTTTTGCAGTATATAATCTGGTGGAAAAAAATCCCAACACCAAGAAAAAATTGCTGTAGAGTAATGAAATTTGGGTAATGCAATTGTCTAGTTAACATGTTTAATTGATTAAATGTACAAGATCACTGGCTAATTTAAGCTTAAGAAAATGCTGTGCAAATGTGAAATTATGTTAATTTAATAGAGGGTGTAACCTCCAGAATTTTGAAGGCAAGCCTGCAAGCGTGCATGCATTATGTCATACAGGTTCCGAATGTCACTTTGTGGTATGGAGTGTCATGCTTGTTGCACTTGTTGTGTCAATACTAGGACCGTCATTGCTAACTGTGGATGATGCTTGTGGTGCCGTCCAATGATATCCCATACGTTATCCATTGGAGACAGACCTGGTGATTTTGCAGGTCATGGTAACGTGTCAGCACTCTGTAGAGCACATTTCGTTTCAGCAGCGATGTGAGGGCGAGCGTTATCCTGTTGGAAAACTCCCCTTTGAAGGCTACCCATGAAGGGCTGTACTACTGGTTAAATTACCAGACTGACGACAAATTTTCAGTCAGTGAGTTTGGGATAACCACAAGAGTGCCCCTGCTGTCGTAGGAAATTGATCCTGAGACCATGACTCCAGGTGTGGGTCCCGTGTGTCTAGGCCGTAGATCGCTTGGATGCAGGCGGCCCCCTGGCCTCCTTCTGACCAATATACAGCCACCACTGGCACTAAGGCAGAATCTGTTTTCATCATAAATTACAATAGATCTCCACTCCGACATCCAGTGAGCTCTGTCTTGGCACCACTGCCGTCGGAAATGGCAATGGTTTGCAGTAAATGGAATACCGGCTACAGGCTGCCCGGCTCGGAGCTGTCCTTGAAGTAAACAGTTTCTTACCGTTCCTTGGGTCACGACGGTACCAACTGCAGCTCGAATGTCAGCCGCAGATGCAGTACGATGCGCCACAGCCATACGCAAGATTCGGCGATCTTCCTTCTCAGTCGTGCCACGTGGGACGTGGCAGTTCAGAACTCGATCTTCTTGAGGTAGTACCATCCCTTGACCATACCTTCCAATAATCATGCGTGGTGGAAACATTCCTCTCCAAGTCTTTCTGCAATATCGCGAAATTAAAATCCACCTTCTAGTAGCCAAATTGTACGACCTCGTTTAAACTCGGTGAACTGTTGATAATGGCTTCTTGGTCTTCTTAAAGGCATTCCTGGCTAACATGAACGCAATTCGTCAAATTTCACGGAAAAATAATACTCACGAGCCTCACAACACGCTTTTAAAACAAGCCTTATTTGCATGTTCTGAGAGGCCCCATCTGCGCCACACTTATGCGCGGGGCACGAAATTTCAATCGATGTCATCTTTCAGTTGTATAAACACGCAATTTCGTTTGTCTAACACAAGTCTTTCTTGGTGTTGGGATTTTTTTTTCTGCCAGTGTAGCAGCCGAGATTCCTCTTGAAAACTGTAAAATACACTGTAATAAACTGTAAAACTAGCAATTTTACAGTTTCTTACTGTAAAGTTAGTAATTTTACAGTTTATTGTCGTAAAAATTAGCAATATTATACTGTAAAAATAACAGTATAACACTAGCAGCCGATGTTCCAGTTTAAAACTGTAAAATGCACGGTAATAAACTAAAATTAGCAATTTTACAGTATAGTGATGTAAAATTCGTTATTTTACAGTTATTACTGTAATATTAGAATTTTTTACAGTTTATTACTGTAAAATTAGCTGTATTATACTGTAAAAACAACATTCATTTTTTACAGTGTATTTAGGATCATCGATGCCCCAAAACTCGTCCTTCCCCATTAACTAAACAACTCATTTAAGTTCTGAAATTACTTAAATCCAACTACTAAATAGGGAGTAGGGGAAGCTTAAGATTAGGCATTTAGGTAGGTCATGGAGTCAATTGCTCCCAAAAATGTTTATTAACAAGAATGACTGCAAATCAATATGTGTTCGGTAGCGTATTAGTGTCCGGAATTGTAGTCCAGACACTGGCATATCTCAAAAAAGAAAATAAATTATTCATGCACAAATGAGCAGGAAAACTGCATGTACGTGTTTCAGCGTAGCAAAGAACGCCTTTTTCATTGCAAAAAATGTGAGCTTATGGATGAAAAATGTCTTTTCATCCTATCTTTTATTTTTCAAACATGGAGATGTTTAAAGCAGTGAGTAACCGCCTCTAAGCCAGTGGTTGGAAAAACTACATATTTTTTGTAGCGAACTACAACTACAACTACTTTCTTATAAATGTAGTTAACTACAGCTACAACTACAATTTTTTTTAATGTAGCGCGCTACACTACTTTTGAAAAGTAGTCGCTACTTCGCTACTTTTCAAAAACATATGAGAAAAAAAATTGAATTTTCATTGTAGGAATTTAATTTTGAGTTTCAATGGGGTTGACAAGGGCGTAGCTAGGGGGGTGCAGCTGCACCCCCTAGATCAGAGTCAATGGGAGGTCACTGTGACCTCCCATTTTATTTATTTTTTTGACAAACGATTTTGTCCCCTTTCCTGCTTTTCATTGTAACATGCTGATGCAGACAAATAAGTTCGTATTTTATTACTCGGTGAAATTTGGAATTTCATTCGGTCATTGAGAGTCTCCCCCCCCCCTTCGCCTCCTCTCCCACCAATAAGTTTTAAGTCCTTGGCGCCACATCAGAAAATTAGCTTCATTCTTTACCTAACACGGATCCTTGTACCAAACCCAAATTTGTCTTTTAGCATGAAAACAACTTTTTTAATCTGAGTATGCGAAGAATAAAAATTTTAGGGTGAAATATTATAAGTAAGCTTGCCTGTTTTTGAGGAGAAAATTTTTAATTTACCGAATGAAACTCAGAACTTTACTGAATGATTAAAAAAATGCATTCTTATCTATGTCTACCAAAAGAGACGTGAGGCATCACAAAAATGAATAAATTAATTAATTAAAGAAAAAAAATAAAATAAAATGAAGTTCAGCCTTGCAATACTGTCTCACTGTTTTCAAATTTCATCAGCCAATTTGTATCGGATAAGAACTTTTTGGGAGGTCACAGTGACCTCCTATTGGGGTGCCACTGCTTGCACCCCCCTAACGTGAGTCCTGGCTACGCCCTTGGGAAGTTGGGTCTCGGTCTGAACACCATCCCTATTAATACGCCACCGATAAAATAAAATAAAAACGTTTTTCCAATTGTGTCAAATGATGTCAAAAATATTTAATAATTGATTTTTATTATTTTAATATTTTTCAATACTCCGTCACTAAAGAAGCAAAACTAAAGAAATATGAAAAACATACTAAACGGTACTAGTACTCATTATGAAATATTAATAAATAAGCTATCTGAAGTGTGAAACATAACTAAAAATGCTTAACTTACTTCAATATGCAGTTTTAAATTGTATGCGGATGACTTAGAAACAGAAAGTTTTTTGTTCAAAGTGCAAAGTTTGCACGAAAATCATTTCAATAACTGTGAAGTATTTATTATACGCCGGCCAGGGCAGCTCGATATTGTCATCTTCTATCAAATTTGTATCCTCTTCTATTAAAATTGCTGTCATGTTTGGTGGACATTGGAACAATAATCCAATTGAGCATTGAGCGCTAAAGCATTCATTTACATGACATTCTCGGTTGCTATAAAACACTAACACTCAGTTATCGCTCATTCATAAATTTTCCTTCCTCAGCCATACACTATATTCAATGCAAATATTGGCGGAATATGAAAATGGTGACGCCAAAGAAACCAATGCCGTCTAACATATAGAACTTATGGCGTCAAAATGATATGCCTGAGGTCAGCTCGAATTTGTATGATTCATTTTTCTCACTGCTTTCGCAAAGGAAATCGTGTACGATATGCGCCAGTCAGACGCGATTGAATCTTTTTTTTTTTTTTTCTGTTTTTTTTTTTTTTTTTTTTGCTCCATTAGAAAGTAGTTTTATGAAATCGCTACAAACTACAACATTTTTGTATCGCGCTACTCACTACACTACTTTTTTTAAAAAGTAGTGCGCTACACTACAAACTACTAAAAAATGTAGCTACTACAGTAGTTTCGCTACTTGTAGCGCGCTACTTCCGACCACTGCTCTAAGCATGGGCTAAGGCAGGAACATGCAATACCGGTGTTTATTTATTTCTTACTGACATATCTCACTAAAATATGAAAAATTGTTATGTACATTGTTAATGTGATCTGAGTAATTATTGAAATTGATATTTTTATCATCTTTAACTAACCTCTATTCACTTACACTCGTCATGGTACCCCTGGGTAAAATATTCTGCTCAGAACAGTTTATACATCAATAAATAGCTTTGGGCGGTTTTTTTTTTTTTTTTCTTTTTCTTTCTTTTTTTTTTTTTTTTTTTTTTTTTTTTTTTGTACAAACAATGGATGAGTAAATTTTCAATATTCAAGTCATTTGAATGCAGTCATGCCTTTTAAATCAATTGATCAAAAGTTTATTTTGAGTCAATTTTCTCCATTCTGTCTCGCGTGAGCAGGAATGTAAATGCTCCACTCTTCTTTCAAGAACTAAATACACACTTCTATACCCTTCGTGTTAAGAAACTCCAATTGAAAAAATAACTTGCCAACAGAATAAAAATGAAACATAATGTTTCAAAACATGGTTTGCATTCCTTGATTGCAAAAAATTGAATTATTCAGAACCAAATTCATGTTTGTTTATTATTATTATTTTTTTTAATGGATTTATTTATTTATTTATTTTATTTCATTTTATTTTATTTATTTTATTTTATTATTATTATTTTTTTTTTTTTTCATGTTTTGTGACAGTATTATTTTTTACTTCTTTGGAAACGAAGAAAAAGTGCACTTAGCTAGTTTTACTTTCTTCCCTTTAATAAATTCATCGCAGCAAGCAAGATACTTCGAAAACAAAACAAAAAAAATCCATTAACAAGAATGACTACAAATCAAATAGCATGTGTTCGGTAGCGTTCATTAGTTCTTAAATTAATCCATCAGCAAGACAAAAGAAACTTCGCAATTTCAGATGCGAAACAGTCCTAAAAGCTTCTCTTCTTTTTTCTCTCTCTCCACTCTCACTGCAAAGCGCAACAGCATGTGGGGGAGGAGGAACCAATTATGCAAGCTGTCTCCTGTATCCCGCGCGAATATGCCTCTTCTTCGCTATTGACGTTCAAGTGTTGAGCCGCGTGCGGCACGGCTCTTGTAATGGAGCTCTTTTCTTTAGCCTGCTTGGTTTTCGGTGTAGGTAAGTGCATAATTTATGTTTAAAAAATTCATATGCTTGTATTGAAATCAGTGAAAATTGTCTATTAAGTAAAAAACGAATGTTGTTTTTACAGTATAATAAGTTAATTTTGTAGTAATAAACTGTTAAAATTGCTAATTTTACAGTAATAAACTGTAAAAATTGCTAATTTCACAGTAATAAATTTCTACTTTTACAGTACTAAACTGTAAAATTGCTCATTTTACAGTACAAACTGCAAAATTGCTAATTTTACAGTTTATTACCGTGCATTTTACAGTTTTAAACTGGAACCTCTGCTGCCAGTATTTATACTGTTGTTTCACAGTATAACACAGCTAAATTTTACGGCAATGAACTGTGAAATTTCTAACTTTACCGTGCGAAACTGTAAAATTGCTAGTTTTACACTTTATTACTGGAAATTGAACGGTTTTAAATTGCAACCTCGATTGCCAGTTTTATACTGTAAAAACAGCAGTTCACTTTTTTGCAGTGTATTAAGTAAAAGCTACACTGCAAAAAATAATAAACTGCGAAATTAGGAGTTATATATAGATTTCTATATGTATATTTATCTAATTTTAAAATATATTGTTGTGCATTTTACAGTTTTAAACTGGAACCTCTACTGCCAGTATGCTACTGTAAAAACAAGTTTATTTTTTGCAGTGTAGTACTTTTTATTTACTCAAGATTTTCGATTCTTCAAACCAAATGAAAGTGTTGAAATTTTCGCATCACTGAATTTCGATAAACTACCTTTAAGTTTCAGCAAAAATATAAATTAAGCAAAAATAAAAATATATTAAAAAATGCAAAAATGTTTTTTAAAGAAAATAATTCTGTGACGGAATTTTTTTCTTTAGTTTGCTTGGTTTCCTGTGTCTATAAGTTTCTAATTTATGTTTTAAATATTTATATGGCTTTATTGTAACCAGTGAAAAAGTAAAGTAAAACTAGTACTGCGCATTTTTTTTTCTTCCAAATGAAAGTTTTGAACTTTTAAGATCACTTTAAAGTTTTATAAGCTAATTTAAGCTTCAGCTAAATTTAGTAAAAATAAAAATGGCTTTAAAAGAGGAAAAAATACTTTCAAAGAAAATGATTCTGCAATGGAACTTTTTCTCTAGTCTGCTTAGTTTTCGGTGATGGTAAGTGCATAATTTTTGTCAAAAACATTTTAAAACGTTATGGTTAACAGTGAGAACTATCTACAAAGCAAAAACTATTGCTTTATTTACTCGAATTTTTTGATATTCTTCCAACCAAATGAAAGTTTTTGACTGTTAAAATTAATTTAACTTTCAAGAAGAACTTTAAGTTTTGGCAAAAGTAGGGGAAGACCGCCTATATTGGACCCCCTAAGAACAGGAGGCCTGTGTCGCTCAATGTGAAGCAAAACAGAAATACAAAATAGGGCATCGTAAGCTAAATTTAATCAGGAACCGCCCTAGGAGCTTATATTTTCTAAAAATATGGAAATTATTTTTTAAAAAATTATCTTACAAAAAGTTGCAAAAGTCCAATTTAGGAATATATGCGCCTATATTGAACCATGCGCTTCCTAAATTGGACCGTACCAGGAAATCATAGAATAATTTATATTTGAACTATACATCTTTTTTCCAGGATTTGCAATAGAATTTCTTTTGCTTCGGTCTTACTTAGGCAGTGTTGATACACTCACCGATAGCATTTCATGCATTTAATCATGTTTTGCGCTTCATCTCTATGACAAATATTGCAATAACAATTGCTTTGTGCAGTTTCTTGCTTCTTCTTGTGTGACTTTTTCTGTTCTATGTTTCTTTCATACGGCGTTAGAATGATTGCTGAGATAGCCTTCCTTTTTGTGTTTTCTATTTTTTAGGTAAATTGATATGTGAGCCTGGCCTTTACAAAATCATAGTTGAAGTTGACAATCATGCTTTGATGAGAACTATCCGCTGATTATGCAGAGCTTGTACTAATTTGAGTCGTAGCTAGTTCTTGTACATGGTGTACAACAGTACAACTTACACCGAACATGCAGCCTGCTCACTTTGAGTAGTTTTATCTGGACTACTTACCTCGAACTCTGCTCCAGCCAAGTCAATGCCGCTAAACACATGTCAATAACCAGGCCAAACTCCTGTTCTTTAGAATCAACTCACAATATTTGGCATGGCCTTGATTGAGGTTTACTCATAAGAGTTACCAAACAGTTCTTCTATTTGATAATGGGTAATGGATCTCATTGGATTTTCTCGCATCCATGTATCACACACTCGATTAAAATATGTAGACAGAGGCTGAAAAAAGATAGCATCTTGCATGGTGTGTTTTAAGAGAAAGCATTATTATATCGCTCTCGTTAACCAAGTTTATTGCATCTATGTTCTTGGTTTAACGGTTTTGATGAAATATTGTATCAATTGTGTGAGTTATATCGTTTGTGATCCAACCTTTTTTTAGACAAGCATATTGCTCACAAGGGGGTGCTTTTACCATAAGTAAATACATGGAACGTATTCTTTTGAAAATAAGCATGGGAGGGAGGTGTAGCAATTCTGTTGCACTCATGCAGCAAATAACAAGTGTGTTTCTAACACGTTCACCACACATTACTGCTCCACACTGGTGTTTACTTTTATATGTCGATATATTTTGGGGCTTTTGGGCAGTGAAAAGACCGGGTTCATCTACATTGAGCATTTTAGTAGCACATTAATTGTTTCTTTTTAAAATCTTTTCGAGCAAATCGAAGAATTTCATTTTTTTTCCTCGGTAAACCAGCACTAATTTTATTTAAATTAATAACTATATTTAACAACCTGAAACTGCAACTTAATGGAAAAAGAGAAAAAGAAAAAATATTTCAAGAATTTGCAGCTTCTAGAAAATGTGCTTGATAAAAAAAAACGAATATCGTGAATAGGTGTTAAAGTATGCTTAAAATAATCTTAACTACGCTATTAAATCAGATGTGTCACTTATTTAATGTTACAATTAATGAAAAGTCTTGCTTAAAATCATATTCTTAAATTGGACCACCGGTCCAATATAGGAAAATTTTTTCGGTCCAATAAAGGAAAACATGCCATTTTTTATTCTTAAGCTTATTTCTCTGTCAAAAATTATCACAACCGAGCATGTAAATACATAGATGTGATCCTTATTAAACACAGATTATCATGCAATAACAGCAGTTTACCTCAGCTTACAAGTTTAAGTAGTATCTTACTAGGTACAAGTCCGCAAAATAAGATTTTACACGTTTTCAACATAAATCATGCCGTAACTCACGCTACACAGTTCGAAGACTGGTGAAACTTCATACACATTGATTTTATTCCTAAAACTTTATGTATCTACCGTTAAAGTTTAGTATAGATCTTTGTACTAGATTTTAAGCCCGAGGTCCAATTTAAGCAGTGGTCCAATATAGGCGGTCTTCCCCTATAAATTAAGTAAAACCGAAAATAAATTTTCAAAGTGAAAAATATTTTTGAGGAAAATAATTCTGCAGTAAGTTATTTATCTTATCGAAGAAGAAAAAAATCACTAAATCTTTAGGATTTTGGAGAAAACAAATCCAGTTTTTCTGAGACGCCTGCACTTGCCCATCATTTCACCGAATTCGTAAACTAAAAAGTTTAATTTTTAAATTGAGTTGATATCACAGCGGTTTTTATTTTTCTCTTGCTGAAGCAGAGGGAACTGAAACTAAATTTATGCTTAGAGACGATATTAAAAATTATCGATTTTGCCTGTTCGAAAGGTTATTAAAAGTTTCTCAATGCTGTTAAAAGCCTTTTATCATGTATTGTAATCATAAGTTCAGGTGAAACAGACATGGCTCATATCAGTTTAAATAGTTTTTTTTTTTTTTTTTTTTTCTTATTTTAAATTAAACAATTTTTTTTTTGTTTTATTTATGCATTTATTTTTTTCCTTAAAAACCCCTTAACAACCTTTGACTTTCGACATTATGGTGCAGGCATCTACTAGAGAAAATTTAGGATTACTAATTGAGAAGCAAACATGAAACCTATTTCTGCTTGATTGTCACATGACATTCCGTGGCATCGGGGAATATCAGTTGAGTCAGGATGCAATGATATGGTGAGAAATGATTAATGTAACTCAAGTTAAAATAATTAAACCAATAAAAACCAGTGATTACCAATAACACAGGTCTGGAAAAAAAATTCGAACAGATGCATGGGATGTTTTGACTGATTTTAATGCTTTTCGGTGTGCTGAATCCGAATATGAGCTTCATTTTTCCCATCACATACAGATTTTTTACAACACGTGAGGACTTAATTGTCAAACTCGAAAAAAACAGTTACAAAAAAAATCATGTATTTATTTTTAAAAAAAGCAAAACATTTTTTTTTACTCATTAAAACACATTTTAAAAAGTAGATCACATTTAGTGTTTACACCTTTTCACGGTACAACCGTTTTTTCTTCTCACTGATACTACTATTGGTGCACTTTCGCTGGTTGGAACTCGATGTTTCCCACTTGAGCATCCACAAGTAGTCAGTCTGACATCATATTTACGTCCCACTTTCCTTGGTAAAGTCTCACTGTCTTTCACATCTTGTTGAAACCTCTCATCTGGTTCCTCACTAAAACCACCAAGGTTTTTGGGAAAATAGTCTATACATGTGAATGTAGAAAATGGATTTTAAAACTCATGTTACAGTGCTGAATTTTGAAGGCAGTCAACATCCTCTTAACGATGTTTTCAGAGCCAGAGTCTTTGCTACCTTCCTAAAAACTTTTGTACTATGTCCTTAACTGAGTTCCAGACTTCTCAGTTTTATTCATTGATTGATTCGAAAAACAATGGGTAAGATAAAAGTTTGCTTATGTCAGGTCCTGTGAATATTCCCTCTTTCAATTTAGCTTCAGAAAATTTCGGAAACTTTAAACAAACATATTTGAAAGTCTCCATCTTTTAACAAACGCTCGATAAATTGATTCATCAGTCCTAATTTAATATGAAGATTTGGAAACAGAACTTTTTCACGATCAATCACTAGCGTAATCAATCGCCCAACGTGGGGGAGGAGTATGGCCCCACAGGGGAGGAGTATGGCGCAAGTTGCGCCATCAAAATTTTTTTTTGGGGGGGGGGGATTTTTTAAAACTAATTTAATTATATTTTAAAGTTATTTATTAATTTATTTTTTTAATTTAAATTATTTCTTTATTATTATTTTTTTATTTATTAATTTTTTAATTTGTTTTGTGTGCGTGTGTGCGAGCTTAAATGCCTGGAAGGGAAAAAAAGCGAATCTATTCTGCGCATAGCTCGAACTTAATATATTTAAAAAATAATAGTTATAATTTTAAAAAATAAATATATAATATTTAAAAAATAAATAAATAGTATTTAAAAGAAATAAATAAGATAAAAAAGAGGGGTAAAAATAAAAATGAAAAGCACAAGAGGGTTGTGAAAAATTTTTGGGGGGAATTTGCGCCCTTGAGCTTGGGGGGATGGATACCCCTACCTTGATCTAATAAGGAAGTGGAATAAATTTAAAAAAAAACCCTTCAAAACAAACCAATACTATTAATAAACGAATCCAACGAAAAATAAACAAAAAAAATCCCCCCACATTCTTTATCTCTCTTATCACTATCACTCTTATTTAAACAAAATCCTTAATAGTTCAGGAACCCAGTGCAACATATTTGAACCTGATCAATGTGGCTCTATGGGTGAGTGTAGCAGGCCTGTTTTCACTTTTCCTCATCTAACGCCCACCCTCGCTCTCTTCCCTTCTTTTTCAGTTTTTATAACTGTAGGTACTCTTTGAACTTCAAAGAAGCAAATAAGAAAACTACTTGTAATACATATTTTTCTAAATCATAAATTAGTAGAGAATTTTGTTCAGTTTAATAGAGGTAAAATAGTACATTACCGCGCTCAGTACACACGTTTTCCGGAAAAACTGTACGTGATGGACAAAAACGGAGGTCATTTTCGCATTCAGCACACCGAAAAACATAAAGAACACTCAAAATATCCCATGCAGTTTTTTGGTTGCAAACCTGTGTAATATGTCCCAAAAAGACGAATGAGAAAGCCCGTGTCACGGGAAAAGCTTGCTTGTCTAGCAGCACCTTCAGTGCTGGGAAAACGGGAGGCTCTAACTTGAAACGTTGAAAAGTTCTTTGAAACCTCAAAACACGTCAAGGGGAGATTTTGGCATTGTAAACCCTCCCCTTCCTCTCCCAATTTTCTGTTTTAAATCAATCATCTCCCGACTTTTTTTTTTATTTCTTTTACGTCTTCGCAATTTCAATAACTCCTATGTCCGCATCTGTAAGCCTCTCCGTTTTTTTCCCTAGGACTGCATTACTACAAAAGTAAACTTTTTACTTCTTAAACGTTTTATTCTAAATATAAATAAATTCATTAGATATTTAAGCAAGTGTTGGGCAATAAAAGGTCTCATCGGGAGAACCAAGATGTCAGAGGTGTACTGATAGCTTAGCAATCTATGCAACTATGACGCATGTTAAAAAAGCCGATAATGTATAAATCAAATGCAAACTGAGTTATTACCTACATTGTTGAAACCAAAAGCAATGCAACAAAGTTTAGGAATTTTGTGGTTTTATTGTTTGTTTGTTTGTTTGTTTGTTTTTGTTTTTGTTTTTTTTTTTTGTTTTGTTTTTTTTTTTTCAAAATGTTACAGCATACTAGTTTTTCTAATCTATTCTTGTGGTGTGGCATTTAGGAATATCAACAATGAAATTAAAATTTAAACCGCGCTTGTTTACCTGAAAGGTAAATGTGAAGGTAATGAAAATAAACTGACTGCAATAGATTGGTCAAATGGATTTCCCACCGAATTGAATTTATCCCTAGTCCATCTTGTCTTAGTTACAAAAAGTTATTATAAGAACTATCTATAGACATAAAGTGCTCTTATGGGCAATTCCATGCAAGTGTGGAAAAGCGTTGGAAAAATCAAATTACAGCAATGCGTCTGTTTTACATATTTTTCGGTTTAAAAATGTTAGAAGTTTATTATTTATACTAATTTTTTTTCAAGAATGTAGTATTTTTAGTTTTGGCAGCACTTTGAAGTTGGAAATGGAATATTTAACTTTTGGCAAAGCAAATGGTCAATCTTTCAACGTTGGTAAGTTTCAATTTTTTTCTTTAGATAACTGTTTTAAAGGAAGAATATTGATTATTACACTTTAATTCAATATTGTAAATTGCTAAAACGAGTGTTTTCACGTAAATTAAGTGATTTATGTTAACTTCAAAAATGCACTGTTCTATGTAACATAAGTTACCAAAAACATGTTAAAGTTCATGATGTGCATAAACAAAGGGCAATGCAATGTTAACAATGCTATATTTTCTATCTTATAAGTGTGTGTTAAGCAAATAGTTAAAGTTTTTTTTTTAAATATTGTCTATTTAATTTTTTGTGCTACAATCAAAACGTGTAACTTAAGTTACCAACATATGCAGGTAATGTAAGTTACCCAAGTAGAACTTAAATACTTGTATTTATAAAGAAAGTAAATTGTGAAATAAACCTATGTGGTAAGTAGGAGTAATTTATGCAAGAATTCTTTTGAATTTGTACTGTATTTACTTAATTTAAATTAATCATATTTCTTAAAATGTCTCTATTTGTTAATAAGATTACAATACACCTCTATTATAAATTATATGTTTCTTTTTGGCTTTCCAGATATTAATTCTCTCTAAACAATATCACTGCATTCAGAATATTTAGGAGTAATGTACTATAAATTATTCAAAAATGACTTCTGTTATGATTTAAAGTTATCAAATATGTGTTAGAAGTAACAAATACAAAAATATTTTATCTCTTACAGGTGAAATACATTTTATTCTGCATTAAAATGCCACTAAACTCTGCAGAAAAGATGCGCTGTAGAAGGGGTATGAGAAAAGTCATGTGGATATTACAGATTTTTAAATATAAGTCCCTCTTTATGGTATTGAAATATGTTAGAAAAAGCAAAATTTATCAAAAATACTTTCTGAAGATCCGCACATTGACAATGACCATTTAAGAACTAGAAATTAACAAACTACGGGGTTTCGTTTAGTTAAGTATTTTAAGGAACAAGAAGAAAAAACAGAGATAAAAGCTGGTGAATGGTGTGTGGTAAAGTACGAAAATACATTGTATCCTTGAGTTGTGACGATTATTGAAGAAAACGAGTTTAAAATATAAGTAATGGCTGCTGTTGGAACCAATTAGAAATGGCCAGTAACGACAGATGAAATTTATAATAAGAAAGAAAGAATGATTTGAAAAATTGAATTACCTGAACTTGTTAATAGCAGCAGCCAGTATAGATTTAAGTCTTATGTTATGTAATATTTTTGATTTTTCATTGAGTTTGATATTAAATTTCTGTAAATTTAATTCATAATTGTTAATTTTCAATGTTTCGATCTAAACTAAGCTGTAATTTTCATTCATTAATTTTTGTAATAAAGATATGCTTGTAAGTAAATTTTGTAACGTAAGTTATTGTAACATAAGTTACCCAGTTAAAAATTCCCATAATTTTCAATTTTTGAAATAAATTTTTAAATTAATGAAAATATATTCCTAAGCATTATAAGGAACTGATAAATTATGCTTCAAACAATAAAACAGCTGTAATAGAGCAGAAATTTGCCTCAGAACCAATTTTCATATTATGTCATTCCCTTTTTGTGTAACGCAAGTTACTGCCTTATCTTTGACTGCTAGATTTTGTAAAATTTAAATGCATCGAATATTTTTGCATTTTAATTTTGCTTTCAACTGTCATTTTCAAAAAATGCTTTCATACAAGATTTGTACAACAAAATTTGTCTGTATTGAGGGTTTTTTTTTTTTCTTTTTCTTTTTTTTTTTTTTCTTTTTTTTGAGGTACTAAATGCATAAGAGTTGGTCGAAATGTAACGTAAGTTACCGTGGAATTGCCCTTATGTATGTCGCAGAAACTGTTACTGCTGAGGTTTCTACTTCAGTTTCATTGACAAAAAGTGCTTTACTAAATGTTGTAGACTAGTGGTTCTCAACCTCTTTTTACTTGCCTCGAAAATGAAGGCGGAGTTTTCTATTGCTTCTTGTAGTCAACAGACCATCAGATCGAATATTTACTTCGATGATAGGTTAGCCTTTACTTAGGACCGCCGAGAACAAAGGCTAACCTATGCTTGTGCATAGGTTAGAAAAAATATGGTTAGTGCACTTGTCGGTTTTCCCACGAGACAGCCCCCTTCCCCCATAAAACTTACAAAAGTTACACTACTCCGATTCCGAGTCGGATCCGGCTCCGAAGGGCGGGGCCCCTAGTTTCCGACTAGGCTGACGTAACATCTCATTGCCCCTGTCTTTACTCACTGATATCATTGCATATAATTCTCAGATGTCGTGGTGGCCTGATCGGTTAGGCATCGGACTCGTAACAGGAGGGTCCCGGAGACCAGCTGGTCGGAGATCCACCGAGTTCGCTAATGGTGGAGCACGTTAAATATGTTCGTGGTCACAAATTCCGCCAAGTTCCCATTTCAAGTCAATATCTGTGGGGGGTGCTGGATCAGGTATTACTCTGTTCTTGGTCTGGATCAAAACACAGAGCGCTCTTCAAGAACCCATCCAACCGGTTAAACCACGTGTAGTGGTAGGTACGGAAGACCATGGTGTGTGTGTGTGTGTGTGTGTGTGTGTGTGTGTGTGTGTGCGCGTGCGCGTGCGCGTGTGCGTGTGTGTGTGTGTGTGCGTGTGTGTGTGTGTGTGCGTGTGTGTGTGTGTGTGCGCGTGTGCGTGTGTGTGTGTGTGTAAAAATTTTCATACTTAGGGGGTGCAGAAAATAGGCCGGATTCTTGCGCGCAGCGGCTGGGATTTTCTCTTTTAGCCTATCATCGAAAGCTATGTGAGTAACCAAAAAATAATTACTATGCCTGACGCAAGGAAGCTTTTATTACTTACATGTTTTTTAGCCTACTTTCCCGTTAAAAATAAAAGAAAGACGAAAAAAGTATTAAAAGTAGCTTAATGCATCGAAAAAATATCGCCAAGTCCAAAAAAAAATCGCCAAGTTAAAAAAAATATCGCCAAGTCCAAAAAATATCGCCAAGTTAAAAAAATAAAGAGGTAAAATGAATATCGAAAAATTAAAAATTTGAAAGTAGGGTATTGAGATGGGGAATTTGTGTGTCGGTCGGTCTGTCGGTCGGTCGGTCGGTCTGTCTGTCCCCCCCTAATAACTTTTGAATGAACATTCCGATTTGGACAAACTTTTTTTTGTTGGAAAGATCTCGGCGAGTACAGCTCATTCCCATATTTGATTTTTTGATTTGAACAATTTTTGGTTCAACTTTGAGCCGTTCAAATAACCGGTCCCGCGATACTAACTTTTTAATGAACAGTCCGATTTGAACAAACTTTTTTTTGTTGGAAAGAACTTTTCAAGGATACTTCATTCCCGTACTTACATTTCCGATTTGAACAATTTTTCATTCAACATTGAACCGCTCAAGCAAGCTGTCACCCCTAATAACTTTTGAGTAAACAGTTCGAAAAAAAATGACTGACTGTGCAGACGATTTTTTGTTTATTTATTCATTTGTTTTATTGAATTTATTATTATTATTATTATTATTTTTGGCAGACGATTTTTTTTTGTAACAAAAATGTTTCATTCACTAGGGCATTTTATTCTTTATTTATATTTAACAACTGGCAACGGATTAAAAGTGAAATTCGAGACATTTTATCAACGGACGAGTTTTTTTTTCTTTCTTTTTTCTTTTTTTTTTCTTTCTTTGATAAAATGTGTTTTGATGTACTTTGTACTTTAAATTTTTTTTTGAAAACAATTGAGGAATTTTTCTACGGAAGAACTGTAACAGTTACATTCTTTAAAAGGTGCGACAAAACTTTATTTATTCATTTATTTACTTTTTATGTGTCTATTTCATCTGATGAGAGAGGTATATTTTGCTTTTAAAGGTATGTTTGACATAATTTTTAGTCTTAGATAATCAAGAGAATAATGATCAGATGCTAGAATGCCGATGTCGATGTACGGGAAAGTAGGCTCGTTTAGTTCTTGACAGAACTTCTTGTTTTTTCCTTCAGTTATTCTAGATTTTTCTTATTTTTCTCATCCACTCATTTAATTCAAAACTATTTCATTTTGTTCTGTTTAGACTAATTATTTTCAAGCTCGTGGTTTACGACTCTTTCGGCCTGCTGAAGACCACATTCATTATCTCACGGAGGGAAAAGGGATTTGATGTTGATACAGCTTCAGATTGTCCAAAGTCACGTTCGTAATATTTCTTAGCGTAGGAAACTTGAGCGAAGAAGGGAGGAAAGAAACAAAGCACACAGCAATTATATTCAATGGGTTCGTGATTCGTAGCAAAATAAAATTAAACTTTTACTTGCAGAGAAGATGCTAAGCAGATATTAAATGTCAATTTATTGCGCAAAACCTTTAAACTAAATGTAGTGTGTATAATCAAATGCTGACACGCCTGTTTGCTTTGAGGTCAGTCAGGCCTGATTCAGGGGGTGGGGGATGATATATAACAGACAGTGACTCCGCGAGCGGGATTGGGAGCAGTCTACTCATTAAAACGCTTGGTTTTATCACAAATTGGCAATTCTAATAATGTAGTTTATATCCATGTATGAACTGAACAGTGACCAACCCACGCTTCAAGAAGATATGAGCACTGGCCAATTACCCTTCTCTTTTTCCCGAAAAAGAGGAAACATTGTCTACTATCTGTTTGCTTATTGTGCGCCTGGCAACTACGAACGCTTCCATCTGAAAAAGGGGAGATAGGTTTAGGATGCACACTTCCGGATGCCTTCAGTTTTTGTTCTCTGGCTACTTCCTCGTTGCATTTCCCCCCTATTTCGCGAAAGTCAGAAGAAACTTGGCGCGTGCGCAGATTCGGCGGAGGTCTCGCGAAAAAATGTTAGACAGTACGTCTGAGGTCAACTTGAGCACTGTAAATAAAACAATCACAAATGCTTTCAGTTAGACGCGAAAGTAACCTACTACTACTGAACACGCCTTTGTGGAAGTCTTCTAGTTGCCAAAGAAAAAAAAAAAAGTTGATTTTTTTTTAAAAATATTTTTTAATGATGTATAATGAAAGCAAATATCGCTAAAAGCATGACTATAACTTAAATATTACAGGGTATTTAAGCTAATATGTACAAAAGGATAGTTGTGACCTTTAAATACAATATTGGAATGTTTACATTCTTTCTTAACTCGCCCTTTTATCTTTGTTGTCTCAGAACTACGAACTGCTGCAAGGTCAAGTAACTCGTAAAAGTGCTTCTTTAAATACATGCTAAACATAATAGAGACATAACACCTGCGTTTAACATTTCAGCTTCATATCCATCAAGTGACACCAACCTCAATCTCGGGGGAGGTTTCAACAAGTCTTTGAAAATGATTATGCCGTAAATTCAATTTTTCTTTTTAATATTGTGGACAGAACGTTTTCTTGACAGCGCAACAAAAGAAATTCGGATATACCTGAGTTGAAGGACAGTTTCGAAGTTTCTTTGTTCTTTGTTTTTCGTTGATGTGACATCCGAAGAGTGACTAGTCTCGCTTGACATCACCGTTATACAAATTAAACAAGGTATGGTATGTATTTCCTTATGTAATCCTCAGACAAGTGGATTTCGAGACCGCTTCGTTTAAAATAAGGTGGAACTGCAATTATTCATTTGCTGTATGTTCACATGAGTTGTGCGTAGTATGTTTTTGTAGTTTTTTTTTTTTTTTTTTTTGAGTTTAACGAGCTGTCTCTTTCTATCTTTTTTCTCTTTTTCATAATTTTTTATGATATTTTAACTGTATAATTCATTATTGCGATAACTGTATCGAGTTTTATCTGTTTTTCTATTTCAGTATTTTACATTTATGGCCAAAAGAAATAGGTTGAGTGTTGTAATGATTACACATGCTTCAGTGTTGAGAAATACCTTACATTGCATTGTGAAAGTTATTGCGAAATGTTCCAATGAAGAACACGGGAAAAAATACCGCCAAACGTACACAACAAAATAAAATAGTTCTTTTTCAAAAATGTCACTTTGTTGGTGCATCTTTGACTATTTTTATCACTTAGCCAATGTTACAGGAGCGTGAGATAATTTGACGATTTTTGTAACAGAAGCTTCCGTGCTGTGTGCCGTGTTTGGAATAATTAAGCTATTTTTCAACCTTGAAACGGGTCACTGATTCACAATCATAAAGTCAATTCAAAAAACGTGGCATAAAAATAATTCAAGGTAAAAACCTCAGACATTTATTTCCAAAATCACCATTTAACTCTTTATTTAAAAGCTACCTTTAAGTTCCATTTTCGCGTTTTTTGACGCGTCATGCGTTCGGAATGGAGAAAGTTGCGAAATGGTGTTTCCTTTATGATTTTGAGCATGCACATAGTTATCCATTGAAATAACGTTTGTTGATAATGGGACATAATTCATTTATGGTTGGCAAAAGCAGGGCCTGATTACCTAAAAGGCTCGGGAAGCTTTAGTTTCCCCCGAGACTTTTGATAAGGCCCAAAAATGTTTGATTTTCTTTCATCCTATTTTTTACTTTCAAATTCATTTCTGAAGCGATTTCAAACTTTAGAACTAGTTTTTAAAAAATATTTGGAAGAATTTCATATTTCATAAATCGTTATCTTCAAGTGTCAAGAGCGGATCTAAAAATTTTTCAAAATTTTTTTATAATTTATTTTGTGAAATGATATAAATCTTACTAATCACTCTTGTTTGCTGAGAATTTCAGCAAAAATACATTTTTTATGTGTTGGGGGAGGAGGGAAGGAGAGAATAAACTTAAATCTAAATCTAGCAAGTCATTTTTGGAAATAATATTTGTAGCATTAGTGAGTTTTGTTTCAATGTCCATATAGAATACTTTGAAAAATTAACCCGAACAAAAACTGGGGATCTAAAGTGAGAATAAGCTAGCTTCATAGTTAATCGGAGCCTTACAAAAGTTTACTCATTCTGTCTAAGTATCAGTATCAATAGTGCTGTGTAGAAGCGTAGGAAGTTATACGCATATATCTTCTTCTTTCTTCTCTTCGAAAAATAGCTTTTACCCTCAGATTTTTATCAAATTTGGCACTTGCAATCTCATTTTACTGGGTTTTTAAGGATAGTAACGTATATAAACTTTTTGTAATATCTTATAGACATAAATGTCTATTTTTCTAATTTAATTATCATTGTTTATTTTTGATACATATTATAGGTTTTATATACTTTATAGACTAATATGCATCTCGCCCTGCTCTATATGGTGAATTTACAGAAATAAAAATTTTTAGTCCTTATTTTCTACATTTTATTGTAAGTTACCTATGATCCGTCTTTTAAAGTTACTAAAAACGCGTATATCCTCTTATTTTTCTAATTGAAGTATAATATATCTTCTGCTACTTTAGAGTACAGCACTGAATATCAATATTTACGGCATTAAACTTCATACTAAGTTCAGTTTGTTATTAATTAGACAACTCACCCCGATGCAGCAATACTGATGGGCTTTACTACGATTGAACACAATCACTTTATTAAAGACTATTCCTTAAGTTACTTTCTCTGTCCTAAGAACAAATTCAAGACCTGTTGATTTGGTTTTTAGCCTACTTTCCCGTTAAAAATAAAAGAAAAACGAAAAAAGTTTTAATAGTAGCTTAATGCATCCAAAAAATATCGCCAAGTCCAATAAAAAAAAGTCAAAAAGGAATAAAAAAGAAAAATGAATATTGAAAAATTAAAACTTGGAAAGTAGGGTATTGAGATGGGGATTTTGTGCGTCGATCGGTCGGTCTGGCTGTCGGTCTGTCTGTGCCCCCCCCCCCCCTAATAACTTTTGAATGAACATTCCGATTTGAACAAACTTTTTATTGTTGGAAAGATCTCGGCAAGTACAGCTCATTCCCATATTTGATTTTTCGATTTGAACAACTTTTGGTTCAACTTTGAGCCGTTGAAACAACCTGTCCCGCAATACTAACTTTTTTGTGTACAGTCCGATTTGAACAAACTTTTTTTGTTCGTTAGATCTTATCAAGGATACTTCATTCCCATATTTACATTTTCGATTTGAACAATTTTTCGTTCAACATTGAACCGTTCAAACAAGCTGTCACCTCTAATAACTTTTGAGTGAACAGTTCGATTTAAACGAACTGTTTTTTTTTTTTTTTTTGTTCGAAGGATTTCAGCGAGGATACTTCATTATCATGTTTAAATTTTCAATTTAAACATTTTTTCGTTCAACATTGAACCGTTGAAGCAACCTTTCCCCACCTAATAACTCTTAAGAAAACCGTCCGAATTGAATAAACTTTTTTTTTTTGTTCGAAAGATCTCGGAGAGGCTCATTCCCATATTTCGCTCTTTGATTTGAACCATTTTTCGTTCAACGTTGAACCCTTCAGGAAAAAAAACTTAACATTAGCGCCTACGGCAGTGGTGGCCAACCCGCGGCACGCGTGCCACAATGTGGCACGGCAGACCTGTAACAGTGGCACGCGAAAACTTTTTGAAAAAATCTAAAATTAAGGAAAAAATGTCGATCTCAAAAATATTAATAAAAACAAAAACCCTTAAACTGATAAATATAAAGATATTATGACAATTAAGTGTCAAGAGGCTGGCTTACAAATTGTCTGAACTACAATATTGCTAACTACTTAGCGTTAGCTTCGGACATCCAGCGAAAGCTGTGACACTACAGACAATGCTTTGTAAAGAATATTTATTCTTAACACGAATGAAACTTTCGATGCTGCAGAATGGATTCTTGATCCCCAATAGTTTCAGATACGGGTGGGTGATGAAATTAAAAAAAAAAAAAGTTGACTCGGCTAATAAAATTAAGAAGCCAGATTGGACAAAATTCAGTATGGTTGCACAGATGAAGACCCTTAAATTGTTTTTGTTACATTACTTAAAAATAATTTGGGAAAACAACTGTAAACGTGTCATGAAATATCTATCCCAAGTTCCTTGCCAAGGAATGAGACTCTTTCTCTGTTGGTGACCCTGTAGCTTTCACTGTACAGTAACCCCTCGTTATATCGCGCTTTTCGGGGGACAAGAAAAAAGCACGATTTATCCGAAAGCGCGATATAACCGAGATTAGGGATGCACCGATTAATCGGCAATGCCGATTAATCGGCCATAATCGGCCTCTCAGCCGATTATTGATAATCGGTAAAATGTTGCCGATTAATCGGCGAAAAAAATATTTTTTAAACATCATTTTCCAAAGCATATATTCAATAAGGAACTATGATGATTTAATTTACTAACTATAAATAATTTTCTGCAAAGATTACTATAACATGTAATACGGATGTGTACAAGGTAAAAGCGAAAGAAATAGTTCAAAAAGTGCGTAAACTTCAATAAAATATTAAAAATTAATCCTACAGCTGTTATTCACATGACACTATTTGAATAATTAATTAAATTGCAGGACCTCTAAATTGAAATGCGAAACACATGAGTAGTATCATTTTACTCATATTTGGCCAAAGTTTGTCGATAAAACGGAGGAAAAATATTTTTAAAATAAAATAACTTTTAGTACGCCTTGTACAAGAATTAACCATGAAAAATATTTATAAACAATAAATAATTTTCTGCAAAGTGTATCATATAGTACGAAAAGGTAGTGAGAAACGTAGTGAGAAAAAACAAGACAAATAATTCGAAAATTATAACCGAACGAGTATTAAAAAAAAGTTGATATAAATTTCTTAATAAATTAAATTTTTCAAAATTTGAATAAATATGCAATGTTGAAACATTTTTCATGTGTCAATGTTTTTCTCCATTATCATAGTGTTTTACACAACTTTATAATTTTCACAAAGAATAAGTTTTGGACAAAATGGGTATTTAATAATTGAAAAATTAATTTAAAAGTGCACTTAAAATAGCGTGCTCACCAGTAGTGTACATAGACTTGGGAGCGCCCTCCTGCAAGGTTTGAAAGTGCGCCCCCATCCCCCTATAAAACTGTTTTTTAAAAATTTCCCGTACACCTCATAGTGGTATTTTTCCGAATTGTTCTTCCTCAAACCCCGTGCTGGCGGTTGCGGGGGTGCTATGTACGCCACTGTTACTCACCACAGTCTCCCACCTGTTTCTTATTTGAATTACCGTCTTTAGTTAATTTTCTTAACAATTACATGAAAATTAGCTAAAAGGAATCGGATCAAATTTTTTAATTATTTTGGAGCGGTTTAGAAAAATAATCTCTCAGAAATAAATTAATCACAAGTATTTCGAAAATCGAAATTGTAAAAGAAAAAAAAAGTAATGGAGAAATTTAAAATAGAAAAATGATAATCGGCCAAGCCGATTAATCGGCCGATTATGAACAGCCGATTAATCGGTAATCGGTAATCGGCCAATTTGCTTATCGGTGCATCCCTAACCGAGATCATTAAAAATAGTTTTCTATCCAGCATGCAAGTAAATTATACGTGCACATACATAAAAATTCATTTATTCGAACATTAGATTTTTTTTTCAGTCAGCGTTTCACTCATTGTATCAATACAAAAGAAAGTGTCCAGTAGTTTCCAAACTGTCTCTGCAGTATACAAGTTTGGGTGACAGGAATTTGCTGCTTCTTTTCAGCGAATTCAGAAGATTAGAAGAACCTTCATTTTGTTCATTGATGACAAAATAAATGAGAAAGAGACCTTTTCTGAGCACCTTACATATTTTCTCAAAAATAGTTTCGAACTAAAAGTTTATTTATTTTTTTAGGGAGACAAAAGAAAAGAGCGATATATCCGAATGAGCGATATAACGAGGCGCGATATAACGAGGGGCTACTGTATTAACAAACTACGAATTAGAGCTCTGAATGTTTTGTGAACTTTTTCCAGGGGAAAGAGGAGAGTATGGCAAGTTACTCCTTCATTAAAATGTGCAATAGCTGTCCAAAGGAAAAATAGTCATAAGATTTTAGAGTTAGGGAGTGTGTTTTCAAAATATCTGGAAGGAAAGCAATGAGGACTTGCTACTTAGAAATGGAGAATAGCAAATTAATTTAGCTATGTCATCTCTTAATATCCTGCGTTTAAGTAATTTAAAATTAATTTTGCACAAAACAAAAGGTTCCTAAACCAGTAGAGGCCATCTACATTCTTTTATGACAAAACTTCAGTTTCTTTCTTTGTACTTTGGAGAAAAAGAATAAAACATTAAAAATTCATTCTGAAAGTATCAACCGAAATTTAATAATGTTCCAATGATATACGGAGAAAATTTTACACCAATTTTAAGCATTCATTTAGTGTTAGGTTTGATGTTTTTCAGGATCATAAAAAAATGCTGATCTTTTCAAATTCTTTGATTACCAATGCAAAGGTCAGTAATTCCGATTTGGATTTCAGGAGGGTAACAAGTAGTATCTTGCAGAGAAATAAACAAATACAAGAGCTTACTTCAACAGAAAGTCACCCACGTTGTACAGAAATTTGGAAATTTGTAATAACAAATTTTTTTTCACATTTACACACTTTAACCGTCTGATGCTGTTGCAGATTCGGTTAAAAATACGCTTTTAAACAAATACTTTTTGTTATTAATGCAGAAAAATCGAAATACCGTTGAATAATAATGTATAGTACTTAAAACACTTTGACTTCTTAGGATTCTCAAGAACTAATCCTAAAATTACTCAAGACTTGGTAAAAAGATACAGACTCATACACCACATTAAATACAGACTATTTAATTTTTAGAACAGAATGTTTGATGTTATTTGTTTCTATTTTAAGCATAAGCCAACTGACAGAACCTATAAAAGTGTTTACTAACGATAACTCTTAAGTTCGAACTTGTTTTATCTTTATTATCATTCAGATTTTAACTACTCAGATTTATGAGAAAAAATATTTCATTTGAGTAATAATTACATAGTCAGCCAACATAAAATCTTTTTTTGACTTTTTAAAAAAATTCAGTTTGTTAGAAAAATACAATGTGGCACGCTGAGTTTTGTCTCTCCAGATAGTGGCACTCTCCCTAAAAAGGTTGGCCACCCCTGGCCTACGGGGAAATTTAAGTTGAATGTTGATCCTGAACTTAAAGAGGGATTTAATTCAAACTAACTTTGTAAGACAATGGTTTTGATAAATAATGTATGCAAAGTACTTTTCTGAATATTCTTCTGGGAGGACTCTGATTCCGACTCCGACTCCTCAAACATGGCGGAAATGCAGGCTCAGAAAAAAATGACTGACTGTGCAGACGATTTTTTTGTTTATTTATTTATTTGTTTTGTTTTATTTATTTATTTTTTTGGAAGACGATTTTTTTTGTAACAAAAATTTTTCATTCACGAGAGCATTTTATTCTTTATTTATATTTATTAACTGGCAACGGAGCCGGCAGCCTTGTCTAGTGGTTAGAGCAGTCTGCCATGGATGGTGTGGCCTCGGGTCCGAGTCCCGGCTTGGGCATGGATGTGCTTTCTCTCTCCTGTCCTTGTCCTTTCTTTGTGTGAATGTGTTGTTGTGTGAAAGGTTGCCTACCCTATAAACGGGTACTTATGGCATGTGTGTACTGTGGAAGTCGGACTTCACACCAAATAACGGTACAGTTGGAAAAGTGAAGCAGCGCACCCCAAATTGCCAGCCTGGCTGGCACACGACAAAAAAAAAAAACTGGCAACGGAATAAAAAATGAAATTCTCGACATTGTATTAACGAAAGAGTTTTTTTTTTCTTTCTTTGTTAAAATGTGTTTTGATGTTCTTTGTACTTTTATTTATTTATTTTTATTTTTTTGAAAACGATTGAAGAATTTTTCTACGGAAGAACTATAACAGTTACATTTTCTAAAAGGTGCGACAAAACTTTATTTATTCGTTTATTTACTTTTTACTTGTCTATTTCATCTGATGAGATTGGCATATTTTGCATTTAGAAATCAGCTTTAATTGCTAAAAAGGTATGTTTGACATAATTTTCAGTCTCAGATAATCAAGAGAATATTGATCAGATGCTAGAATGCCGATGTCGATGTACGGGAAAGTAGGCTCGTTTAGTTCTTGACAGAATTTCTTGTTTTTATTATTGCAAAGGACAATGACAACATAGTACTTGTAAAGTTAATCTTGTTAATGATCTAGACAAATTAATTTCGTGGCTGAACCTAAGCAAGCAGAGATTTGTAGGTTTTGAAACTTTCCAAATAAAATAGTTTTTCAAAGCTCTTTTTGGTTCAAATCAAGTCATCAGTGAAAAAGTGTTTAAAAAAGAAACTTTTTTCCCCCACCATGTGTTTATTCAAAACTGTTTTCACAATTCAAGTATACAAATGTATTAACGAAACTTTTTTTTTTAATTAAAAAGATGAGAAGATAAGAATAATTTCCCCATGCAATGGAAGTTACGCACGTAATGTACGAAAACCATGAACCAGATACGTTTCATTTCTGGTTGGATTGGCGTCATAAATTCAAAGTTGTAGGAATAATTCCTTACCCCCCCCCCCCCCTCTCCCTGAAATTAAACTATCCGCTAAAGTAAATAAATAAATAGTAAGTACCTTCCTAGTTCCTATTGTAAAATAAAAGTTCTATAACAGGCACCGATTTGCAGGAAACTGCAGACGCTGTGTTTCGGTGTCACACGGAACCTCTTTTTCAATGCAAAAAAAAAAAATAGCTTATGAGCGAAAAGACAGCTGGTACGTTCCTTGTGACAAAGATTGTCAATTTCGCTACAAATATTTTTTTTTAATATCATGAACCTTATTTAAATACATACTTCAACGACAAAAGCTACTCCTATCACAAGTATAAAAAGTCCTTTCTAAGAACTTACACAAAGTCGTTTCGGGAAAACGTTGCTAGGTTAAAAATAAAAGAGGAAAACGTATATTTTTGCCATCAACTTTGCTTTTCATCTCGGAGTTCAGTTTGCACTCAATTTCACCCTGCGTTTGAAATATTTATTATCCATCATGTCGGCTTATTTTCAAGAGGGAAAAAGTGTTGAAATTTTTCAAAATGCAAGATTGTCTATGCATATGTGATGAATTTTTCCAAATCAGGCATTTGGTTCAGGCAAACGGGACTAGTAACTTGAGGATAGGGGCCTAACCGAGGGGAGGAGGAGATTTGAGAATCTATCCTTCAGAAGCTAAAAATGCTCCTTCTTAAAATGCTTTTACTATACTTTTTCTGTCTTGAGCGGGTTGTTAATTGATTAGTGAGACAAGCCCTTTAACCCTTGACAAAAACAAAATTAAATAGTAACAATTATTAAGCTTTTTTTTTCCAAGGATGACCTTAAGCATAGAAATTCCAGCACCCATTTAAATGAGCATTTAAAAATATTCCTCCTTAAAATGCTTTTACTCTACTTTTTCTGTCTTGAGTGGGATGTTTAGTGGGACAAGCCAAATCGTTGACAAAAACAAAAATAAATAGAAACAATTAATGAAGTTAATTACTTCAAGGATGACCTTAAGCATAGAAATTCCAGCACCCATTTAAATGAGCATTTAAAAACGTTTTCCCACAGCATCTGCCTCCTAATCTCTAACTCTCACCAACCCCCGAAGTTTGTTACGCAAATCTATTTGTTCTGCGAATATTTAAATCGTCTTCTGAAAAGAACTAGATTAAACTACGCCTTATTATTAGAACAATATTAAAACTCTTCTTACCGCAGAAAATGGAATTTACTTAAATACCTCATTACAGTTAGAACAATATGAAAATCCCGCTCCCATCCGAGGAAAAAAAGAACTTAATTAAAATACTCATCTCAAAATTATATATTCAAAATATTAAAAAAAATAGCTTCAAAGAGCACCGTTCATCCAATATCCGAACTAACCTGTACTAAATTTTTCAGTCATCGATGTAAAGAGGATTTTGAGTAGAAAACCGGGCATTCTGTGCGATTGAAAATTCATTTTCAAATTTATGGTCTCCATCAGTAAAATTTTTCGCTTTAGGTGCGCGCTTTTGAAGAGTTTAGTCTAGTATTTTTGCTAACTTAAAAACTCTTACATCTGCTGAATTAATTGAGAAAACTAGCAAACTTCATCTTGTGCAAAAACAAAACAAAAAAAAAAAAGGAAAAAAAAAAGCTGTTTCCAATGACGTGGAATGTCGAGGAGCATGCAAATGTTCTATTCCGAATAGGCAATTTGTCAGAAATTTTTGTTAAAAAAATGAATTACGGAAAAACTAATTGGAAATTTCCAGTAAAACGCTCCAAAGTACTGATCTCCGGAGTCCAAAGCAATTTTGTACTAAATTTCAAAGCTCTAGGTTCAACAGACACAATTTTGTTGACAAAAAACTTTTTTTAGTATATAGAGAAAGAGACACATTTTTGACTATAGAAAAGGGCTAAAACTAATCATGTCTCTTTCCAAAATATTTTTTTGACTACCACATTGCTTGGGAACTGCTCTTAATAGGAGTTCCATTACTCTATGTAACTTTTCATTAGAGCAGCGTTTACTAAAAGTGAAATCAAATAGAAATGCAAATGTGAGAAAGCTCTTGAACCCTGTTGGCATTCTTATTTCTTACTTTTTGGTTTATAATTTTCTTAGTGGTCTTCAGTTAATCCGCTCTTTTTACTTCTTAGTTTTTTGCTCTTCTGCCTCGTTATTTTTTGTCGGATGTCTTTTCATAAATAAGCTCACTTCTTTTGAATTGAGAAAAGTTCTTTGTGACTCTGAAGCACATGTGTACAGTTTTACTGCTTACTTGTGGATTAATACGTTGATTTATATTCTTTTAATTTGTAAATCGTTGAAAACTTTCTCTTCCAGATGTAAGTTGAACTTGATTCATTTTTCAACAAATAAAAACTTCGCTAAGTCTAAGTTCAGTGTTATTGTACCGCTGTATAATCTTAAAACTTATCAAAGTCACGCTTAAAGGAAGACTGCTTTTTTTTTGTGGAGTAAACAAAACCTTTTCCTTAGAACTGAAAACTCGTAAATTATGTATAGCCGCCATACAAGGCCGCATAAACGTACATTAGAATTTCGATTTATTCAATCCATTGTCTTAGGAAGTTATCAGTATGGTAAATGGGTATCGTTATTTGCTCCAATGCTGTTGCTCTTTGGAATTTGAGTCACTTTTATTAAGTCAGAGATTCTTTATACAATGAATAATATTTTTCCAGACTTGTGGTCAAACAAGCTGACTAATCTTTTGTCGGAATAGAATCGAGGGTCGTAGCCCGTTCCTTTGCCTCATTCTAAGTCTATGACTAGTTTCCTTTCTCTTATTGTTCTAACCGGAACAATTTGCAATTTTTTCTTTTACATACCGTTAGAAATCTACAATGGAAAGCTAGCTTTGCTGAGAGAATTTCATGCATTTGTGTATCTTGTATAGAAAAAGAAAGGGCGCTGAAAAGAAATTCACACGATGGTGTAGTAATAATAATAATAATAATAATAATAATAATAATAATAATAATAATAATAATAATAATAATAATAATAATAATAATAATAATAATAATAATAATAATAATAATAATAATAATAATAAAACTATGTCTGGTCGGTCTGCCTGTCTTTTTGTCCCCCCGCGCCTAACAACTTTTGAATGAACAGTTCGATTTGAACGATTTTTTTTTCGAAAGATCTCTGTGAGGATGGATACCTCGTTTCCATGTTTGACTTTTCGATTTGAAAAATTTTTGCTCAATTTTGAATATCTTACTAATATTTTTACCTTAAAATTGATAAAAACTGTTATGATTGCGTATTATATTTTAAAAGAACAGTAATCAAAACTTGTTCGATTATTACGTCACGATGCTTTTGCTACTTACTTATGTTTTATAATATTTCTGTTTCATAGATTGGTTTTTGTTTCAGTAGAAGTTAAAGTGATATTTTTCTTAGAATTATATTTGTAAAAAAATAAGAAGGTCACTAAGGCAGGGATTCAAGTGAAACAGGCAATCGCAAATTACAATCGCGACTGGAAATGAATTACATTAGAACGTTTCTTGATAAAAACATCGTGACGTCAGCGTGACGTTTACCTATGAAAAACGAGCTAGATAAAACGTCACAGCCTACTTGGCGAATAAGAGGAGATCGTTGAGTGCTTGTGAGCTCTTATTGGCTCCACCCGTAGTGACTTCATGCCAATTTAAGTTGATGATAATGTAATTCACTTCCAGTAGCGATTGCAATTTGAAGCGATCGCAGTGCTGTTTCACTTGAATCCCTGCCTTAGAAAGGATATTTTATTGAAAGAGATTTCGCTTTCTGGAAAACTGAAGAGCTTAGTACTTGAGAAAAAAAAAATAAGTAGAAGTTAAAACTTTAGCTTCTGTTCCTTTTCCCCCTGAAATTATTAAGGTTTTTTTTTCTTTCAAGTTATTCTCTCATAAGAGGTTACGATATCAGTTGCGAATGGTTTACAAACAAAAACGAAGAACTGGACCGAAAAAAATAACTTTATGAATGCAACCAATTTGAAATCAATTTAAAAAGAGCGAACTGTGGATTTTCTTCACATGATAAACTTATGGATAAGTCACATGAGTTACTTATTTGTGTGTATTTATTTAATTTTATTTTATAATGAAAAACTTTAATTAAGTGGATCATTTAAATGTTCCTGAAATATCTACTTATATTAAAAACCGAGTATCTATCTTTCTTTCTATCTTTCTTTCTATCTTTCTTTCTTTCTTTCTATCTTTCTTTCTAACTATCTATCTATGTCACGCTTATTTCTCCTGAACGCCAATGAACTGAAAGTCGAACTAGGTACCGATAGATAGGTAATTTTTCAGGCTTTATTAGTTTCAATTTATATAATTATACGATTTTAATTAGCGAAGATATCAATTAATAAGTAGTCAAATTTTAAGCGATTTAGGCAGGGATTCAAGTGAAACAGACGATTGCAAATTACAATCGCTACTGGAAATGAATTACATTAGAACGTTTCTTGATAAAAAAACATCATGACGTCAGCGTGACGTTTGCCTATGAAAAACGAGCTAGATAAAACGTCACAGCCTACTTGGCGAATAAGAGGAGATCGCTGAGTGCTTGTGAGCTCTTATTGGCTCCACCCGTAGTAACGTCATGCCAAGTTAAGTTGATGATAATGTAATTCATTTCCAGTAGCGATTGCAATTCGAAGCGATCGCAGTGCTGTTTCACTTGAATCCCTGCCTAAGCCTAATAAAGGATTAAACTTCCAAGACATTTTTTCTTACCGTTGCCATTTTGAATTAAAACGTTAATTAAATTATTGAACTATTTAAAACTCCAAGATATTTATTTCTTTCCGTTGCGATTTCTAATTAAAACGTTAATTAAATTGAACTTTTTAAAATGAAAGAGTGTTATTTTTTCCATTGTCATTTTGAATGCGTGTTATAACAAAGTTCTAACAATTGTTTTTATTCTAATTATTAATGACATAATTTTTCTCTGGTACCATTTTGAAAATGTGTTTTTAAATAAAACTAGGTGACCCGTGCGGAATTCCGCAAAAAAAAAAAAAAAAAAAAAAACTCTAAACTTAAAATTTAATACGACAATTTTTATTGGCTTCATTTGCACAACATCGCCATCTACTGCCGTCGTTCTGACAACTTTTCAAAGAGATCAAAGACACGTTCACTTTTACAACTACTACAAAAGTGATACCCTATATTAAACTCAAATACCCAAGGCTACTACTAAACTAAATACTAACGTTATCGCAAAACTACCATAGTATTTTGAAACAATAAGAGTTACAATTAAGGTTTACCGAGATAAGCCTTGGCTTGAAATGCCGCATTTAAAATTGATTTGAGCAACAATGTAACGATTTTGACAGTTGAGCAAAAAATTTAACTTTTTCAAACTTCAATCGCTTATAAGTCGCTTAAACGTGGATTTTCGAGATTCTCGTTACGCGGCGCTAGCGGAGAAACGTTCTAAAGAACGCATTTTTTTTAATCTTTCGAATGAAATCAAAATGGAGACGATACGACAATTATTTCGCTAGATAGAGTCAATTTTGTGCCCAAAAATTGAAGTTCGAATAAAAAACGAACCGGCACTTTTTAGAGGGTGGGTCTAATTTTCGTCAATAGCCCGCGGAATAAGCTTCAAAATAATAAATTTTCTTGCAATTCGATAAAGAAATGAGCGAGTTTCGACCGGGTATAGGATTCGGCTTAGAGAAATAATATATGGAGATTGCAATTGCTGTTTTTAGAAGGGACTTTTTTTTGGCTGCGATCCAAATATTAAAACAACTTTTTCGTTTAGAATTTTGCAATTAATTTTACAGGAAAAAACGGTTTGAAAATAACTGTTTTTGGAAAGGAATTTTATTTGTTATTTAGGGAGAGTGCTAAGTATGCGCTACTTGACATCGTCTTTATTTTTGAGGAAGCATGTGCAAATAATTCGATTGATTCTTTGATGCAGGAAAGCTTTTTAGCGAGCCGCTTTAGCGGGGAGTAGTTTATTAAACTTTTCCTTGATACTTTAAAGGCGAGCCGCCTTGGCGGCGAGTAGTTTATTGAAAATTTCATCGCTACTGTAAAGGCGAGCCGCCTTGACGGCGAGTAAACTGTTTAAACTTTCCTCATTACTTTAAAGGCGAGCTGCCTTGGTGGCGAGTAGTTTTCTCAAACTGCCTTCACTACATTACAGCCCGTGCAACGCCGGGCCACGCAGCTAGTCTACTCATATTAAAAACTGAGTATCTATCTTTCTTTCTTTCTTTCTATTTTTCTTTCTATTTTTCTTTCTATCTTTCTTTCTAACTATCTATCTATGTCACGCTTCTTTCTCCTGAACGCCAATGAACTGAAAGTCGAACCAGGTACCGATAGATAGGTAATTTTTCAGGCTTCATTAGTTTCAATCTATATAATTATGCGATTTTAATTAGCGAAGATATCAATTAATAAGTAGTCAAGTTTAAAGCGATTAAGCCTAATAAATGATTAAATATGAAATCCATTTCTTGCAAACCGTCGTTGCTATGAAACAGTGATAACAATGATAATGAGAATTTTGAATGAAGGCTTAACTAAATCAAACACGGAACTCATAAGCGGGCCACTTACGTAGAATTTTTATCGCTAGCTACTGGTAATATTTTGAAACATTTATTTGTTGAAGAGCCATCTACTTATATTAAAAACTGAGTATCTATGTCTGCTTTTTTCCTTTGAGCGAGCTGAACTTACTGAAACTTTCCTCACCATCTTGAAGGCGCGAAGCACCTCAATAATTCGAATGATTTTTTCATTTAGGAAAAAAGTAAAGGCGTGAAGCGCCTGTAAGCGAGCCGCCGTGGCGGGGAGTAGTTTCCTTAAATTTTTTTCTCACTACTTTCAGGGCACGAAGTGCCCGTGCAACGCCGGGCCACGTGCGTGTTATGTCTTGAAATCGACTGAACATTAAATTATATCAAATAATACAACTTCAGAATGAGTTAGAGAGGGGAGTCAGTTAGAGAGGGGGACGTTATGCATCAACATGCCGCAGGAAGCTAATCTAGCTGCCCTGGCAGCTAGTCTACTTATATTAAAAACTGAGTATCTTTCTATCTTTCTTTCTAACTATCTTTCTTTCTATGTCACGCTTCTTTCTCCTGAACGCCAATGAACTGAAAGTCGAACCAGGTACCGATAGATAGGTAATTTTTCAGGCTTCATTAGTTTCAATCTGTATAGTTATACGATTTTAATTAGCGAAGATATCAATTAATAAGTAGTCAAATTTAAAGCGATTAAGCCTAATAAATGATTAAATATGAAATCCATTCTTGCAAACCGTCGTTGCTATGAAACAGTGATAACAATGATAATGAGAATTCTGAATGAAGGCTTAACTAAATCAAATACGAAACTCATAAGCGGACCACTTACGTAGAATTTTTATCGCTAGCTACTGGTAATATTTTGAAACATTTATTTGTTGAAGAGCCATCTACTTATATTAAAAACTGAGGGTCTATGTCTGCTTTTTTCCTTTGAGCGAGCTGAACTTACTGAAACTCTCCTCACCATCATGAAAGCGTGAAGCATCTCAATAATTCGAATGATTTTTTATATAGGAAAAAAGTAAAGGCGTGAAGCTCCTGTAAGCGAGCCGCCTTGGCGGGGAGTAGTTTCTTGAAAATGTCTTCACTACTTTAAAGGCACGAAGTGCCCGTGCAACGCCGGGCCACGTGCGTGGTATGTCTTGAAATCGAATGAACATTAAATTATATCAAATAATATAACTTCAGAATGTGGTAAAAGTTAGAGAGGGGGGACGTTATGCATCAACATGCCGCAGGAAGCTAATCTAGCTGCCCTGGCAGCTAGTCTACTTATATTAAAAACTGAGTATTTTTCTAACTTTCTTTCTAACTATCTTTCTAACTATCTTTCTATCTTTCTATGTCACGCTTCTTTCTCCTGGACGCCAATGAACTGAAAGTCGAACCAAGTACCGATAGATAGGTAATTTTTCAGGCTTCATTAGTTTCAATTTATATAATTATACGATTTTAATTAGCGAAGATATCAATTAATAAGTAGTCAAATTTAAAGCGATTAAGCCTAATAAATGATTAAATATGAAATCCATTGTTGCATTGCAAAACGTGGTTGCCATGAAACAGTAATAAAAATGATAATGAGAATTTTGAATGAAGGCTTAACTAAATCAAACACGAAACTCATAAGCGGGCGACTTACATAGTATTTTTATCGCTAGCTACTTGTAATATTTTGAAACATTCATTTGTTGAAGAGCTATCTACTTATATTAAAAACTGAGTATCAATGTCAGCTTTTTTCCTTTGAGCGAGCTGATTTTACTGAAACTTTCCTCACCATCTTGAAGGCGCGAAGCACCTCAATAATTCGAATGATTTTTTTTATACAGGAAAAAAGTAAAGGCATGCAGCGCCTGTTAGCGAGCCGCCTTGGCGGGGAGTAGTTTCTTGAAATTTTCCTCACTACTTTCAAGGCACGAAGTGTCCGTGCAACGCCGGGCCACGTGCGTGGTATGTCTTGAAATTGAATGAACATTAAATTATATCAAATAAAATTTCAGAATGAGGTAAAAGTTAGAGAGGGGGGACGATATGCATCAACATGCCGCAGGAAGCTAATCTAGCTGCCCTGGCAGCTAGTCTACTTATATTAAAAACTGAATATCTTTCTATCTTTCTTTCTATCTTTCTTTCTATCTTTTTTTCTATCTTTCTTTCTATGTCACGCTTCTTTGTCCTGAACGCCAATGAACTGAAAGTCGAACCAGTTACCGATAGATAGATAATTTTTCAGGCTTCATTAGTTTCAATCTATATAATTATACGATTTTAATTAACGAAGATATCAATTAATAAGTAGTCAAATTTAAAGCGATTAAGCCTAATAAATGATTAAATATGAAATCCATTGTTGAAACGTGGTTGCTATAAAACAGTGATAACAATGATAAGGAGAATTTTGAATAAAGTCTTAACTAAATCAAACACGAAACTCATAAGCGGGCCACTTACATAGTATTTTTATCGCTAGCTACTTCTAATATTTTGAAACATTCATTTGTTGAAAAGCCATCTACTTATATTAAAAACTGAGTATCTATGTCTGCTTTTTTCCTTTGAGCGAGCTGAACTTACTGAAACTTTCCTCACCATCTTGAAGACGCGAAGCATCTCAATAATTCGAATGATTTTTTTTTATATAGGAAAAAATTAAGACGTGAAACGCCTGTTGGCGAGCCGCCTTGGCGGGGAGTACTTTCTTGAAATTTTCCTCACTACTCTCAGGGCACGAAGTGCCCGTGCAACGCCGGGCCACGTGCGTGGTATGTCTTGAAATCGAATGATCATTAAATTATATCAAATAATATAACTTCAGAATGAGGCAAAAGTTAGAGAAGGGGGACGTTATGCATCAACATGCCGCAGGAAGCTAATCTAGCTGCCCTGGCAGCTAGTCTACTTATATTAAAAACTGAGTATCTTTCTTTCTTTCTTTCTATCTATCTTTCTTTCTAACTATCCTATCTATGTCACGCTTCTTTCTCCTGAACGTCAACGAACTGAAAGTCGAACCAGGTACCGATAGATAGGTAATTTTCCAAGCTTCATTAGTTTCAATTCATATAATTATACAATTTTAATTAGCAAAGATATTAATTAATAAGTAGTAAAATTTAAAGCGATTAAGCCTAATAAATGATTAAATATGAAATCCATTGTTGCCAAACCGTCGTTGCTATGAAACAGTAATAACAATGATAATGAGAATTTTGAATGGAGGCTTAACTAAATTAAACACGAAACTCATTAGCGGGTCATGTACTCAATATTTTTATCGCTAGCTATTTGTAATTTGTAATATTTTGAAACATTCATTTGTTGAAAAGGGTACAGGACATTTCCGCCGCAACGTAGGACATTTCCGCTGCAAAATTTATCTCCATGATCCCCCAAAGGTTGCCCAAAATATAAAAATTTTATTAAGAAGTCAACCAAATCCACCCCCAATTCCAGGACATTCAACTCGAATTTATCCCATTTTCCCCACCTCCCTGGTCAAAAACAGGCTGAGAGTATGAGCGATGTCGCTGAAAGCGATCCTAATGCTCCTACACTCTCATTCGCCCAGAAGGTTCGAGGCTCAGCCAATCAAGGAGCTTCTAGCCGTTTAGGCCAAGCTTCTTCTGCCCGCGACGAAAGAAACGCTCCAGCCCCAGCGCAGTCTCGTCGCAACTCACAAACCGACACTTTTTCTCAAGTGACTGGTACGTGGGACTCCATAAAGGAGATTTTAGACATCTTCAAAGTTCTTAACCTCCCTGCCATCCTTAAAATATTCAAACAGGTTTTGCCTGATTTAAAAAAACAAACTGATCCCATCAATAAACTTTGGGCTATTTTTCAAGCTTTCATGGAAAGCGATGAGTTATTCCAGCACCCTTAATGTCCCTCTTCCACGGCCTTTTTATTTTATCTTGGAATGCTTGCGGGCTCCTTGACAGTATGATTGAACTTAGGCAGCTTGTTTATGAGCAAGCGCCTGATATTATCTGTGTACAAGAGACGCATCTTAGACCAATCAATCGCGGGATTGGGATCCCCAATTATAATTTTTACCGTAATGATAGGCTACCTGATTCTAATAATTATACTAGGGCATGGGGAGGGACCTTAATTTACGTTAAGAGCTCAATTCCTCATCACCAGAACATAACGCCAAGCCTTTTGGCACTTGAAGCCACCTCCATCACTATTACACCTAAAGGCTTTTGCCCCATCACAATTGTCTCTGCATATGGCCTAACACTCAGATCCATGAGACCGAAAGAAAAAGCTTCGAAACTCCTCAGGGACCTAGAGGCACTCTTCGGATATCCTCACAGCACAATAGTTTGTGGAGACTTTAACGCACACCATACCTTTTGGGGCTGCAGTGAAATCACCCAAACTGGCGAAACTATTTACGACTTGCCCAAAGGGCAGGAATTAATATTGCAGCTCCTCCTACACCAACACGTATCACTGCTACCAGTGCGACTACGATTGACTTCGGATTGATCAAATTGTTCCCATACAATTGTGAGGTAACTTCGCTTGCGAAGCTTTCCTCGGATCATAACCCGGTCAAGTTTGTTTTCGACACGGGTACAGTGAATACAGCACTGCCACACGCCTCGAAACCTGACTGGCCCAGGTTTCGTAAATACTTAAATTCTATACACTTTAATTTTCAGGACATCAGTACTGGGATTGAGTTTGACTCTGCTGTTCTTAATCTAACTAATACAATCAACAATATTCACACCAAAACCTCCACTCCCATCTTGAAACAAAGCTATGCTAATGAACTACCCCTCCCCATTAGAAACCTAATTCGTGCAAAAAATCAACTTCGTAAAAGTTTTCAGCTTTTCAGGGATCCTGCCTCCAAGTCTGAGTATAAGAAAGCCCAGGAACTAGTTAAACAAGCAATACAAAGGCACAAAAATGACTCATGGACACAATATATTTCCTCTCTTACTGCAGATGACAATTCCATTTGGAAAGCTGTCAAGCGGCATAGGGGGATTTATAGACACATTCCGCCCCTTAAAGGCGCAACTCTTCCAGGAGGCCGCACTTTAACCGCAGTTACTGATAGTGAGAAGGCGGAGGTTTTCGCCGATCACTTCGAAATGCAGTTCACTCCAAACAACACCAGACACAACGATACAGAACAATTAGTCAACATCACACTACATAACTATTTCACTACTTCTCACGCTAACAATACTATCCAGATTTTGCCCTCGGATGTTCTGAGCTATGTCAAAAAATGCAAGAAAAAGAAAAGCCCAAGCGTGGACAGAATAACCAATACCCTTATCAAAAATTTGCCAATTCGCACCATCTTTTATATAACACAACTTATCAATAAAATAATTTCGTTGGGTTATTTTCCACAGGGGTGGAAGACTGCAATAGTTATCACCATCCCTAAAAAGGAGAGAGCAACAGCGGAACCGGCAGAATACCGTCCAATCAGCTTACTTCCAGCACTGTCCAAACTTACTGAATTTTGCATCCTGAATAAACTTCTTGCATTCCTTGCGGATCACGATGTCATACAAGCCGAGCAGTTCGGCTTCCGTAAGAAGCACTCTACTAACCACCAGCTCCTTAGAGTAACTGAAATTATCCGAGAAGGGCAGATGAACCAACAAAAAACTATTGGACTTTTTCTTGACATAGCGAAGGCATTCGATAGGGTCTGGATCGACGCACTTATTTACAAACTCATACACCTTGGGATTCCCCATGCACTCATAAACATTCTTCGCTCCTATCTAACGAATAGGCACTTCATCGTTCGAGTGAGAGAGACCCTCTCATCACCCAGACGTGTACGGGCTGGGGTGCCTCAGGGCAGCCTCTTAGGCCCTACTCTTTACTTTATTTTCTCGAACGATATCCCACACATGGACAACACACATCTTGCCATTTACGCAGATGATACCTGCATACTAGCCTCCTCACAGGGTCTCTATCCAGCCTTTTCAGCTGTACAAAACCATCTCATACAACTAGATATCTGGCTCAGGACTTGGAAAATTAAAGTTAACGCTAATTAAAGCATAGCTATCTGTTTCTTCACAAGAACAGCTGATCTTCCTCCCATTAAGCTACACCTTTATACCGACCCGATTGACTGGTCTAAGCAGGCAAAATATTTAGGCGTAACTTTCGACCGTAACTTGACTTGGAGACCTCATATTGAAGAGGTACGCAAAAAATACCTAACTTCTAAAAGACCTCTAAATTGTCTCTTGCACAAAAAGAGCGTTTTATCAACGGATAATAAACTGCTCATTTATAAGTCCTGTTTAAGACCCATTATTACTTATGGAGCGCCCATCTGGGCTACTTCTGCAATTTCTAATTTTAACCGAATTGAGAACCTTCAGAGGACAATGGTCAGAGCTGCCTGCGATCCTCCCTGGTATATTCGTACAGATAAATTAGTGGAAGAAGTTGGCATCCCGACTCTCCGTGACTTCTGCAAATAGCTCGCCAAGAAATTTCACACTAACATCCCTCGTGTTTGCAATCCCATTCTGGACAACCTGCCTTTGTATGACCCGTTGGATCCAGCAAATTCTCGCAGGCCTCGTGCTCTGCTAGCCTAGTATCAATGTCGAGGTGGGGTCTGTGGATCCGCTGTGGGTCCACTCTCCCCACTTCACAACTCGATTTATTTCTTATGCACTCTGGCTGGGAGCCTTTTGCTTCTCTATTTTATTTAATTCAATTTATTTATTTATTCTTTTTATTATTCCTATTTTAATACTGTTTTATTTTATTATTATTTTGAATTAGTGAAAAAAAAAAAAAAAAAGAAAAGAACCAAGGGATAATTTAAAACTATTTATTTGTACATGCATTAAAACAAACAAACAAAACAATGAAAAGAAAAGAAATTCGTACAACTATCTTTTTACTTTCTTCTATATCTAATATATAGAAGAAAGTATTGGTTTCGTGAAAATTTTCGAATGTCGAATTTTGACGGATTTGCACGTTTTGAGGTGCGCTGAGTCCATTTCGACCATTTTTAGAAAATGTCTGTCTGTCTGTCTGTCTGTGTGTGTGTGAGTCTGTATGTGTGTGACCAGTTTTTGTGGCCGCGCTAGAGCAAAAACTACTGAATGAAATCGAACAAAAATTTTTTCACATATGTACCACCATGTGAACTGGTGCACCTGACTTTTTTTAGCGAATTCCTCCAAGGGGGGTGGAGCAATCGCACGTGTTCTGCGCGGGGGTGATTGCTATATCTCAGGAAGTAACTGGCGGAATCAAACGAAAATTGGTCCATAGATAGACCCTACTGAGTACAGGTGCTGATTCAATTTGTTTGTCAATATCTCCAAGGGGGGTGGAGCAATCGCACGTGTTCTGCGCAGGGGTGATTGCTATATCTCAGGAAGTAACCGGCGGAATCAAACGAAAATTGGTCCATAGGTAGACCCTACTGAGTACAGGTGCTGATTCAATTTGTTTGTCAATATCTTGAAGGGGGGTGGAGCAATCGCACGTGTTCTGCGCGGGGGTGACTGCTATATCTCAGGAAGTAACCGGCGGAATCAAACGAAAATTGGTCCATAGGTAGACCCTATTGAGTACAATCGCTGATTCAATTTGTGTGTCAATATCTCAAATGGGGGTGGAGCAATCAAAAGTGCTTATTTTGTCATTGCACCTACTGTATCTCGAGAAATATTGCTGAGATTTGAATGAAATTTGGAATAACACTAACCCAATAAGGAAGCAAGCATCGATTAAATTTTGGCGCCAATCGCCCCAGGGGGAGGGTGGGGTGATTTTTGCGCTTAGTCAACAATGCGAAAAATCAATTCATTAAAAAATCGCTTTCACGCTATTTAATTATCAAAACAGCTGAAAACTTTCAATGATTTGAAATTTTTAACTGTTGCCAATTTCTTTTAATAACAAATAAAATGTTTACAATTTATCTAAACAAGGCTTTTGCAATGATTTCCAATTTCGCTCATTGATTCTGCATTTGCAGGGTTATTACGATAATTGGGAAATTGGAGCTGTTTCCAATTATTCGGGCGAGTACGTATTTTATGTTGTAACTGGAATTCATAAGATATATATAGAAGAAAGTTTCGTGACGGCCACGACAGCTAGTTAGATTAGGTCTTTGTCGCCGAATGAAGATGTGTCGCCAAAAATGAAAATTTTAAACCAGTAACCCCTTTCTCACCCTTGGAAATGGCGCGGCGGATTTGTCCTGTGCCAGTCAGAAGGGGAATAGGGGTCACGGCGGAAATGTCCCATGCGGAAAAAAGGGGGATAAAATTTGCGGCGGATATGTCCTGTTCCGGTTGAAAAGCCATCTACTTATATTAAAAACTGAGTATGTCTGCTTCTTTCCCTTGAGCGAGCAGAACTTGCTGTAACTTTCCTCACAATTTTGAAGGCGCGATGCATCTCAATAATTCGAATGATTTTTTTGATGCAGGAAAAAAGTGAAAACGTGAAGCGCCTGTTAGCGAGCCGCCTTGGCGGCGAGTATTATTTCGAAACATTCTTTACTACTTTAAAGGCGCGAAGCGCCCGTGCAACGCCGGGCCAAGCAGCTAGCTGCTTGGGCATTAGTGGGCCACGTACGTAGTATTACTTAAAATCTTATGAAAATTGAATTATAGCAAATAATATCACATCAGAATGAGGTAAAAGTTGGGTAGCGGGGGGACATTATGCATCAACATGCCGCAGGAAGCTAATCTAGCTGCCCTGGCAGCTAGTCTACTTATATTAAAAACCGAGTATCTATCTTTCTTTCTTTCTTTCTATCTTTCTTTCTAACTATCTATCTATGTCACGCTTCTTTCTCCTGAACGCCAATGAACTGAAAGTCGAACCAGGTACCGATAGATAGGTAATTTTTCAGGCTTCATTAGTTTCAATTTATATAATTATACGAGTTCAATTAGCGAAGATATCAATTAATAAGTAGTCAAATTTAAAGCGATTAAGCCTAATAAATGATTAAATATGAAATCCATTGTTGAAACGTGGTTGCTATGAAACAGTAATAAAAATGATAATGAGAATTTTGAATGAAGGCTTAACTAAATCAAACACGAAACTCATAAGCGGGCGACTTACATAGTATTTTTATCGGTAGCTACTTGTAATATTTTGAAACATTCATTTGTTGAAAACCCATCTACTTATATTAAAAACTGAGTACCTATATCAGCTTCTTTCCCTTGAGCGAGCAGAACTTGCTGTAACTTTCCTCACCATTTTGAAGGCGCGAAACATCTCATTAATTCGAATGATTTTTTTGATGCATTAAAAAAGTGAAGGCCTGAAGCGCCTGTTAGCGAGCCGCCTTGGCGGGGAGTAGTTTCTTGAAACATTCTTTACTACTTTAAAGGCGAGAAGCGCCCGTGCAACGCCGGGCCATGCAGCTAGCTGCTTGGGCATTGGTGGGCCACGTACGTAGTATGTCTTATTAAAATCTCATGAAAATTGAATTATATGTAATAATATCACATCAGAATGAGGTAAGAGTTGGGTGGCGGGAGGACATTACGAATCAACATGCCTCTGGAAGCTAATCTAGCTGCCCTGGCAGCTAGTCTACTTATATTAAAAACTGAGTATCTATCTTTCTTTCTTTCTTTCTTTCTTTCTTTCTATCTATCTATGTCACGCTTCTTTCTCCTAAACGCCAATGAACTGAAAGTCGAACCAGGTACCGATAGATAGGTAATTTTTCAGGCTTCATTATAGTTTCAATTTATATAATTATACGATTTTAATTAGCGAAGATATCAATTAATAAGTAGTCAAATTGAGAACGATTGAGCCTAATAAATGATTAAACTTCCAAGACATTTATTTCTTACTGTTGCCATTTTGAATTAACGCGAAATTTAAATTATTGAACTATTTAAAATTCCAAGATATTTATTTCTTTCCGTTGCGATTTCTAATTAAAACGTTAATTAAATTGATCTTTTTAAAATGAAAGAGTGTTATTTTTTTCCATTGTCATTTTGAATACGTGTTATAACAAAGTTCTAACAATTGTTTTTATTCTAATTATTAATGACATATTTTTTCTCTGGTACCATTTTGAAAATGTGTTTTTAAATAAAATTGCAATTGCTGTTTTTAGAAGGGACTTTTTTTGGCTGCGATCCAAATATTAAAAGAACTTTTTCGTTTAGAATTTTGCAATTAATTTTACCGGAAGAAAGCGGTTTGGAAATAATTGCTTTTGGAAAGGAATTTTATTTGTAATTTAGGGAGAGTGCTAAGTATGCGCTACTTGACATCGTCTTCATTTTTGAGGAAGCATGTGCAAATAATTCGATTGATTCTTTTATGCAGGAAAGCTTTTTAGCGAGCCGCTTTAGCGGGGAGTAGTTTATTTAACTTTTCCTTGGTACTTTAAAAGCGAGCCGCCTTGGCGGCAAGTAGTTTTTAGAAACTTTCCTTTGTACTGTAAAGGCGAGCCGCCTTGACGGCGAGTAAACTGTTTAAACTTTCCTCATTACTTTAAAGGCGAGCCGCCTTGGTGGCGAGTAGTTTTCTCAAACTGCCTTCACTACATTACAGCCCGTGCAACGCCGGGCCACGCAGCTAGTCTACTTATATTAAAAACTGAGTATCTTTCTATCTTTCTTTCTATCTATGTCACGCTTTTTTCTCCTGAACGCCACTGAACTGAAAGTCCAACCAGGTATCGATAGATAGGTAATTTTTCAGGCTTCATTAGTTTCAATTTATATAATTATACGATTTTAATTAGCGAAGATATCAACTAATAAGTAGTCAAATTAAAGCGATTAGGCCTACTAAATGATTAAATATGAAATCCATTGTTGCATTGCAAAACGTGGTTGCTATGAAAGAATAATAACAATGATAAATAGAATTTTGAAGGAAGGCTTAACTAAATCAAACACGAAACTCATAAGCGGGCCACTTACATAGTATTTTTATCGCTAGCTACTTGTAATGTTTTGAAACATTCATTTGTTGAAAAGCTATCTACTTAAACTGAGTATCTATGTCTGCTTCTTTCCCTTGAGCGAGCAGAACTTGCTGTAACTTTCCTCACCATTTTGAAGGCGCGAAGCATCTCATTAATTCGAATGATTTTTTTGATGCAGGAAAAAAGTGAAGGCGTGAAGCGCCTGTTAGCGAGCAGCCTTGGCGGGGAGTAGTTTCTTGAAACATTCTTTGCTACTTTAAACGCGAGAAGCGCCCGTGCAACGCCGGGCCACGCAGCTAGCTGCTTGGGCATTAGTGGGCCACGTACGTAGTATGTCTTACAATCGTATGAAAATTGAATTATATCAAATAATATCACATCAGAATGAGGTAAGAGTTGGGTAGCGGGGGGACATTATGCATCAACATGCCGCAGGAAGCTAATCTAGCTGCCCTGGCAGCTAGTCTACTTATATTAAAAACTGAGTATCTATCTTTCTTTCTTTCTTTCTTTCTTTCTTTCTTTCTATCTATCTATGTCACGCTTCTTTCTCCTAAACGCCAATGAACTGAAAGTCGAACCAGGTACCGATAGATAGGTAATTTTTCAGGCTTCATTATAGTTTCAATTTATATAATTATACGATTTTAATTAGCGAAGATATCAATTAATAAGTAGTCAAATTGAGAACGATTGAGCCTAATAAATGATTAAACTTCCAAGACATTTATTTCTTACTGTTGCCATTTTGAATTAACGCGAAATTTAAATTATTGAACTATTTAAAATTCCAAGATATTTATTTCTTTCCGTTGCGATTTCTAATTAAAACGTTAATTAAATTGATCTTTTTAAAATGAAAGAGTGTTATTTTTTTCCATTGTCATTTTGAATACGTGTTATAACAAAGTTCTAACAATTGTTTTTATTCTAATTATTAATGACATATTTTTTCTCTGGTACCATTTTGAAAATGTGTTTTTAAATAAAATTGCAATTGCTGTTTTTAGAAGGGACTTTTTTTGGCTGCGATCCAAATATTAAAAGAACTTTTTCGTTTAGAATTTTGCAATTAATTTTACAGGAAGAAACCGGTTTGGAAATAGTTGTTTTTGGAAAGGAATTTTATTTGTTATTTAGGGAGAGTGCTAAGTATGCGCTACTTGACATCGTCTTCATTTTTGAGGAAGCATGTGCAAATAATTCGATTGATTCTTTGATGCAGGAAAGCTTTTTAGCGAGCCGCTTTAGCGGGGAGTAGTTTATTAAACTTTTCCTTGGTACTTTAAAAGCGAGCCGCCTTGGCGGCAAGTAGTTTTTAGAAACTTTCCTTTGTACTGTAAAGGCGAGCCGCCTTGACGGCGAGTAAACTGTTTAAACTTTCCTCATTACTTTAAAGGCGAGCCGCCTTGGTGGCGAGTAGTTTTCTCAAACTGCCTTCACTACATTACAGCCCGTGCAACGCCGGGCCACGCAGCTAGTCTACTTATATTAAAAACTGAGTATCTTTCTATCTTTCTTTCTATCTATGTCACGCTTTTTTCTCCTGAACGCCACTGAACTGAAAGTCCAACCAGGTATCGATAGATAGGTAATTTTTCAGGCTTCATTAGTTTCAATTTATATAATTATACGATTTTAATTAGCGAAGATATCAACTAATAAGTAGTCAAATTAAAGCGATTAGGCCTACTAAATGATTAAATATGAAATCCATTGTTGCATTGCAAAACGTGGTTGCTATGAAAGAATAATAACAATGATAAATAGAATTTTGAAGGAAGGCTTAACTAAATCAAACACGAAACTCATAAGCGGGCCACTTACATAGTATTTTTATCGCTAGCTACTTGTAATGTTTTGAAACATTCATTTGTTGAAAAGCTATCTACTTAAACTGAGTATCTATGTCTGCTTCTTTCCCTTGAGCGAGCAGAACTTGCTGTAACTTTCCTCACCATTTTGAAGGCGCGAAGCATCTCATTAATTCGAATGATTTTTTTGATGCAGGAAAAAAGTGAAGGCGTGAAGCGCCTGTTAGCGAGCAGCCTTGGCGGGGAGTAGTTTCTTGAAACATTCTTTGCTACTTTAAACGCGAGAAGCGCCCGTGCAACGCCGGGCCACGCAGCTAGCTGCTTGGGCATTAGTGGGCCACGTACGTAGTATGTCTTACAATCGTATGAAAATTGAATTATATCAAATAATATCACATCAGAATGAGGTAAGAGTTGGGTAGCGGGGGGACATTATGCATCAACATGCCGCAGGAAGCTAATCTAGCTGCCCTGGCAGCTAGTGTTACGTTATAAAGCGCGTTTCTCAACATTCTTTGACCCGCGGACTGGCAAGAGCTTTTGAAAAAAAATCGTGGACCGGTGATGTTTCGGTCCAGTCTTTTTTTTTTTTTTTTTTTAATCAACTTTCGAGTTGGGAGCTGTTAAACATTAGGGTGGATCGCTCTTCTATGGTGAAAAAAAAAAAGTTTCGTAAATCCAAATCTACCTATGCGGAAAAGATGTTCTATGGCATGGGAATTAAGAAAAGATAAATGAAAAAAAAAATATTTCAAAATTTTGAACCGCCGCAAAGGGGTTGAATTTTGGAAAAAATGTTGAAAATCGCTTAATTTTGGTTCCATATTTTTTTATTCAAAATACTTATTTCCCTAAAACTAAATGCTCCAAAGAGATAAATATAGATTATTGAGTACTGAGTATTAAAATTATGTCCATGGCCATAATTTGGCCCCATTGGGTTTATATTTCAATGATCGCAAAGATAAGATTTTGAATGAAAGGCAGAAACAGAAAAGTTATAATCGAAGAACATGTAAGTTTAGTTAAAGGGCCTGGCTCTAAGTATATCGGCCACGTGTCTAAATGTTGGAAAAGCGCAAATCCATAGGAGAACATATCGTAAATTTCTTGTCATCCACTGATAATGAGATAGATGTAACGAAGTTTGTTGCAATTGGCTGTGATGGAACTTCTGTTAACACATGAGTCAAAAGAGGTGTTATTCGAAATATAGAACTGATCCTGAAGTGTCCACTAGATGCCAGTTATACGCGAACGAGCTTCCTTTGCGCCATCTTTTTACGTCATGTGGATGGAATTACGACTGGGCCTAAGAGTTTCACTGGAAAAATAGGAAAATGTTGGCTAGATGCGACAAGCTGCCTGTAGTTACATTCGTATCTATAACTTGCACACTATGTGAAGTCACCAACAAAACGGATCTAAGCACTATCAACGGTACTTAATGGAAATCTGTGAAGCCATCAACTCCGAACATTGCAGCGAAAGTCTATCTATGATAAACCCCGGAAATGTTTGCCCTTCAAGATGGCTTACAACTGCAAAAAGAATTCTCAGACTCTATATAGCTTATGAGGATCCATTTGAGACATTAGTTACAGTAACGACATTCATTTTAAAAGTATATGCTCCCACGTGGTTTTAGATCAAAACAAGATCTTTTATAATCTATGGTGCGCAGTATTTTCATCAAATAATCTTTCTTTCGCGATATTTGTCGAATGATTTGAAAGAAGTAATTGACCCTGTTCTTAAACGAAACGGGTTTATTGGTCACTCAGAAAATGTTCTGATATCAATGCTAGCTGACGACAGATATCACATAGAGTAATTAGCGCTTCAAAGAATTCTAAAAGCACGTAAAGCTAAACATACTGTTTGTAATTCTACTACTGCAGCGGATATTAACATCCGAATTTTTCAATTTGCCAAACTTTCACTTTTGCGCGACAGATTATGTCGATTTGATTAAGTGGGAAAATGTAACAGAGCCTCCACTGACTGAATGCTTTAGTGACACCATAATTTTAGAAGCAGTAGAAAACCCAGCAATCATTACAAGAGTTTATTCTAACAGTTATCCGGAATTTTCCTTACCACACTCAAGCGACAGAAAGAACAATAAAAGTTGTCACAGAAGCCTATGCTGCTGTGCGTGGACCCCATAACAGAGACGGATTTACAAGAAGTCGTCTGAAGTCGCGAAGGCTTATGCCAGTCTTCAACACAAAGAGTGATTACTGTCCCCTGTAATTTCGATGGTATTTTAAGTTCAGAAAGTTTTGAATGTACGTAGATTTTTTCTGGTCATCATCTACTATGATTTCAATCATCCTAAAAACATTTTTTTAAATTAAAATGCTCTTTTACTTTGGTAAAAAACGTCGTGACCTTTGCCATTAAAAGGTTTGATTAACAAAATCTAACAACGCTTGCGACAGTCCAGCTAACCTTATTTTTTCTTTTTAAATCCCTCGTACCTCATCCATGTTCCTTAAAACATATTTTATAAAAAGGTAGACTCTAAAATAATAATATGAGACAGTTTACCCACATAGGTAGAGCTTAAAAATCTAAAAATAAAAATAATTGATTAATTTCGATTTTTTGACAAAAAAAGCCTCAATTTCTAAAATTCATCCCTCTTGTGGCAGTTCTAAACTTAAAGTTAAATTTTTTATTTTATTTTTTCAGGAATCTGTGTATCATAGACCATCTTACCCACATAGGTAGAATTTAGAAATCTAAAAATAAAAATATTTGATTAATTTCGATTTTTTGACAAAAAAAGCCTCAATTTCTAAAACTCATCCCTCTTGCGGCAGTTCTTAACTTAAAATTTAATTTTTTATTTTATTTTTTCATGAATCTGTATAGCATAGAACATCTTTTCCGCATAGGTAGGATTTAAAATTCGGAAAAAAAATTTTTCGATCCACCCTATTAAACATTAGTAATTTTTTTCCCAAACGATGGCGGGATTTTTTCTTTCTCCAAGGTAAGAATAATGATACATATAGTAATAGATTATGCTTGTATGAATATACTTCACTTTGTGGTTGAAGAACTGTTGCAAAAAATATTTAAACTGTAAGACTAAGATAATAATTACTCACGAGGAATAAAGATTGCTGAAAAAATTGGAGAACTACGAAAATCTTTTTATTTAGGTTAGGAATTTTTTTGAACGTGGATGAGAACAAAAAATCTCAGTCAAATTTTTCTGCAGACCGGTGAACTACCGGTAGGGAATCGCTGATATAAAGGATCTTCTTTTCTCTTCTAATATATTTATTTCATATTTTATTTTATTAAAAGGGGGGGGGGTCAAATGAGGATCTTTTCTAGGTCATTGGATATTTTCCGGAAAACAATAACACAAAAACGAGACAAAATGACAGTTTAAAACAAATGAACCTATAACTTTCGTATTGAAGAGAAATATTTAAAAAACTTAAAATATAGTTATGTGTGAGTATTTATTATTACTTTTTTTTTCGCGAATCTGTTTTTTACCAGCACTCGGTTATAACAAGCAAGTTATAATACGACATACAAAAAAGCTCGTACAACGCGGCCCCATCGTGCTCTTTGTAAACGAGTTCAACTGCATTGATTTTTCTATCTAATTTAATGCATTTAGCTTTTTCAAATGAGGTGAATGCCTCTCTAAAGGATATAAATTCGTATATTAATGCATTCCAGACTTTGAAGAAAATAACCCTTTTTTGTGGTCAGAAAGAAAATTTAATAAATTACGCCAAAATCTTCCAAAACTCATCTTGTGTTTCCCTGTTGTCGGGAGCTCTAAAATTACTCAGGGATAGTTTTGAAAAATAGCCGAAACTCGAGCGAACTGAGCTTTTCTTCGAAGATAATAGCCTTAAAATACCAATTAAGGATGTAGTTATATTTTCGCAGCTCTTTTCAACGCGCCAGTAATTTGATGCCTGCTTCCTTGCTGGTTAAGTTTAAGAGACAATGGGAATTTTTTAAAGAAAAACGTTGAAAGGCAGTTACACAACGGAGCCATAACAAGTGAAAATGACTCTCCTGTTATAGCCTTGAAATTATCCATTAACAGATCCCAACCATTAACGCGTCTCTCCCGGAATCAATTTACCTGTCTTGACTTTTTTATGTCACTCTTTAAAGTATTCAGTGATCTGCAGAACATTATTCCAAAGAAAATATCCGCGTGTAGCTGCTTAGAATAAGCTTTTACTCGTTTTTAGCCCAAGTGGTTTAAAAGGTCCTTGTTTTGCCAGACGTCCACTTCAAAATGCCTCTTGAAGTCCTGTGTGCTCTTTTTTATCCTCTCTTAATTTATTCTTTGCTCTTAATAAAATGGCTTTCGCTCTCTTATCAGATAAAATGTTGTTACATTTTATCTATGTGTTCTTTCGCGTTATCTTATTCATCTGTTGAGCACAAGTTTTCTTTATTTGTCTCTTAAATGCTGTGGTAATTAAAAAATGACTGAAATACTATTTTTGTGACGAACACAAAAACAACACCAAAATACGGATCCAGAAAACTTACAAAGATATTTTTACTTTTATTTTTATTTATTTTTTTAATTTAATTTTTTTTTTTTTTTTTTTTTTTTTTTTTTTTTTTTTTTTTTTTTGAGCAATGACGCACTACTTTTTACCTTCACTTGACCGTTTTCGATATTCTTTTGGTTTTGCAGATTAACATGACGACTAAACGGAGCCTAGCTCATAGCTCGTTGCTTTTAATATTTATTCAGATTTTCGTCGTCGTGTTAATCTGAGAAATCTAAGCTTATACGGTTTGATGTCTGGGTGCAAATCTGCCACAAAAAAACATCTTTATTATCGCATCATAAATACTGTTTTTTTCCTTTAAAAATGAATATCCTAGAAAATCAGCAATCATAATATGACGGGAGCGAATTTTCTCCACTGACATTCCATTACATTTGTAGAAGCAAGAAATAATACGCAAATTCGTGATTGCAAAAAAACAATAATTGGAATTTACGACATAAAAATTCAAATAAATGCGAATGCCAGGGGCTGGATTTGTATCATTTATTTTTTAAAACGAATGTTTAAGAACTTTTTAAATAACGTATTAGAGAGAAAAAAAAATTTGAAGGGCAAGTCAAACATACACTGCTCGACATTGAAAATGCAACACCAAGAAAGAGTGGTCAGAAATTCATGCAAATTTTACCATAGACGCACGTCACTGAGTTATGCAAATGATATGAAATGCGCAGCTCTCCGACGCACGTGAAGTAAGATATAAGAGAATGAAGTTGAAAAGTGGGCTATGTTCATGTTGGTTTTTCTGCCAAACTAATTATCGAAAAAATTTGGTTTTTGTCTCGAAGGATACGTGTGATAGGAGGAAATGCCACGCCGTCCTCAACGTAGACACTTCCAGCATATAGACGACTTTACAAGGGGTATGGTGATCGGACTGAGAAGGGGAGGTTGGTCCATACGTCAAATTGCAGCTGATATCCACATGGATGCAAGCACTGTGCATCGGCTGTGTCGGAGATGGTTGGAAAGAGGAAATGTAGCCACATTGAGGGGTGCAGGTGCAGCCAGAGTGACGTCAGACCGCTTGGATCGACGGATTCACCGACAAGCTGTGGCGGACCCGCAAGTCACTTGTACGTCGATTCTGCAACACGTGCAAGGTACCCTGGAGGTTCCTGTGTCGACCAAAACCATTTCCCGTCGACTGGTTGCACGTGGCCTGCAATCACGGCGCCCGCTAAGAAGACTGCCATTGACCTCACAGCACAGACTCCAACGTTTGGAATGGTGCCGGACCAGAGCGACGTGGATGGCAGAATGGCAAACCGTAGTGTTCTCAGAAGAATCCCGCTTCTGTTTGTCCAGCGATAGTCATCGCATACGTGTGTGGCGTCGACGTGGAGAAAGATCGAATCCGGCAGTAACTGTGGAACGCCCCACAGCGCGACAACGTGGCATAATGGTTTGGGGCGCTATTGCATACAATTCCGTATCACCTCTAGTTCGTATTCGGGGCACTATGACGGCCCAACGATATGTAGATAATGTACTGCGGCCGGTGGCAATCCCCTACCTTCAGGGTCTACCAAATGCAATTTTTCAACAGGATAACGCCCGGCCTCACAGTGCTCGAATCAACCAACATGCTCTACGAGGTGTACAGATGCTTTCCTGGCCACCATACTCTCCTGACTTGTCACCAATCGAACATGTGTGGGACGTGATTGGACGCCGTTGGCAGAACCTGTCACTGCCTCGTTCAGAGGACGAACTGTGGCAAATGGTTGAAAGGGAATGGAGTACCACCCCTCAGGACACCATCCGCAGGCTTATTGACTCCATGCCTAGACGTGTTTCTTCGTGCATCGCTGTCCGCGGGGGTCCTACTTCTTACTGAGCCGGCGCCGTCCTCGCTCTAAATTTTGCTTATTTATTTTGAAATAAATATCACTTATTGTTCCATGCTGTCTCTGTCTTATTACCAAATTTCATCAATTTCTGACCACTCCTTCTTGGTGTTGCATTTTCAATGTCGAGCAGTGTATTTTCATTATATTATGTTTTTAATACAGATAGTCTGTGGGCCAAGTGCAAATATCGTTCAGGTTCGTTTACCAATCTTAGGGACTACGAGAACTTGCTTGAAATCTATTAATATTGATGTACTCAATCGAAAAATCCAATGTTCCCAAGCGGAACTTGTCTCATTAAGTTTTAATTAGTAATTGAAACACGAACTCTTTTCCTTGGCTTGGTCACTCTTTCACTAGAGACGTTGTCCCTAGATGGCGCTATTGCACAAAATATTTGCAATCTAAAATTTTAATAAACAGTTTTTCAACCATAATTTTACGTTTTTACTCTATTTTACATTTCAAAATATATTAATACGTTTTGAATCACTCACTTTTTTCGCTGTGTGACTTAATATAAAATCAAAATCAAACATTGTATCAATCCGCCAGGCGTTTCAGATATTCTCATTCTTTATTTTTGATCAAAGAGCGCCAGTTCGCGCGGTTTCGTTTCGCGTCGCTGTCTTTTATGGCTTGATATCCCCTTTTGGCGACGTTTCACAAAGAGCAACTTTTAGTGGAACGACATTGTTGTATACCGTATTTTTTGCCGTATAAGACGCACCGTCTTATACGGCATAAATTTAAGATTAATTAAAATTGGTTGATTTAATTTAAAATTGGGTGTGTCTTACACTGCGAAAAATACGATAATATTGCGTTTTTTACGCTGCTATATTGAATAACGTTTGATTTTTTAAAATTTTAATTAAATCTTATAAAATTGAGTGTTTATTGTTTTTGCTACATAACTTGCAGTCGTGAAAGGAGTTGGTGTAGGAGATAGAGATTAAATAAGAACCAGTTTAGACATTTTTTGTTGCTGCTTTATTTCTAGAACATAAATTAACTATTACTGTTTTTCAGAAAACCAATACTTATAAAATCACAGGCCCGTCACTTGGGGGAGGGGGGGGGAGTCAATTCCTCTCCTTCCCGGCTTTGAAAAATCAATTTACATGTAAGCGGGCATGGTTTTTGTCATTTTTGGTGCAATTTACATTGTGTATGCAGTGTTTGCCCCCGCTCCCCTGGAAAATTTGAAATAGCTTGTGTAAATATATATAGGATATATAAGCAAGGGCGGATACAGGGGAGGGGTGATGGGGGCGATCGCCCCTCCCTTGAGGGACTCTTCCACAGCGGTTCTTAGATTTTGAAGTTCAAAAAAGGCAGTTTTAGTTGATTTTTGATGATATTAAGAGAAAGGGTGAGGATTCGGGGCTCTGATCTGGAAATTTTTCGAAATGGAAGACCAAAACATTTGTAACCAACATGTGTTAACAAGGGTGCATGGAGAAAAAAATGGACAAGTAAGAAAAAAAAACTCAATCGCCCCTCCCTTGGAACATTTCTGGATCCGCCCTTGTATATAAGGGACTGATTTGTTACCACGAATAAGTAAGTTTTGAACGACGTCAATCGTCGCCAAATATGATTCGTGACTTTTTCCGTCAATTTTGAGCTTTTAAAAGTAATGCATTGTATGATGTGCTTTAATAAATGTAATTTAAAATTTTAAATGAAACCATTAAGATCATGACAGGACCTATAGTCTGTGGGCCAAGCACCGATATCGTTCAAGTTCGTTTACCAATTTTAGGGACTACGGGAACTTGCTTAAAATCAACTAATAGTGATGTACTCAATCGAAATATCCAATGTTCCCAAGCAGACCTTGTCTCATTAAGTTTTAATTAGTAACTGAAATAGGGACTATATTCCTTAGCCTGTTGGCTCATTCACAACAAAAATTGTCTTTAGGTGGCGCTGTTACACAAAATAATTGCAATTTAAAATTTCAATAAACAGGTTTTCTACCCTAGTTTTTCCTTTTTCATACGATTTTATGTTGCAAAATATATTAATAAGTCATAATATACTTACTTCACGTCTTTTGTGATTCAGTTACTAAGAAAATCACAAAAATGTATCAATCCACATTTCCGCTTGTTCTTAATCTCGTTGTTTCGAATGGCACTATATAATCCAGTCAATGAACACATTATAGAATGCATGGAATATGCGAGAGTATTTGACTACAGAATATTGTTAGGGGTAGTTAGTAAGTTAATATACTGAAAGTCCCCGACCCTGGGGGGTGAGCTAAAGGGGGGGGAGGGGGAAGCAAATTTTGGGTTTCTCGAAAAATCGCGGAGATGGTGGGAAAAATTGGTTTAAAATAAAAATTCAAGCTAAACAAACTTCGTATAACAGTGTTTCTACTCATATTTGTCAAATTTTTAATAATTTTCCAGGTGTATATTGTGAAAAAACGAGAAATTTCGGAAAAACTATTTTTGTCAAGCAACGTTGAATGGTTCTATTTTAAAAAGGGAGACAGCTTGATTACGAAAATGCACGATAGCAGCATTTCCACGTACTCCGATATTATTTTATTTTTATAGAAATGATAAGGAAGAGAAAAAAAAAAAAACACCAACACAAATCAACACCTCAAATATACGAATGTAACGAAAAACAAAACAAAAAAAGCAAAGAAAAATCCCTTCTCATTCCTTACCTCTCTTATCACAATCACCCCCTGTTTCATAAAATCTGTTGAGATCTGACGCATGCGCGAATTCGAGGAAGGTCGCCGAAAAGAATATCAAACAGTATATATCCATCTATATGTACATATAAATATATAGGCAGAGACAGACACATATATATGATATTTAACGTAATTATCCGCCCCTAGAATTCCATTTTCGCATATTTTGCCATCAATCTTTAATGGCCTGTAAAAAACTAATGAGACAATATTTTTTCGGGAACATTGTGTTTTTTTCATCTGTAGACTCTAAGGATTCAGAAAAATATCACATTTTGTAGTCCCCAAAGTTGGCAAACGAAACCATGTTTCTAAGCATCTTTTCTGCCTTCGGCCCACAGACTAAGATTGATGGATGATAGGGATGATTGCGTTCCACAAGGTCCACATTTCACATCATTAGTTCATACTCGTGTATATTAATAATTGTGCTGAACATCACATCTTGGTGTACTTCAAGCGTACAGGATATGAACTCGGTTCTTCCCACTTGGAGTCGATAGATCACCTGCTTGGACACAAGTTGGGTTACTACATATTAACTTTTTTTTTTGAAAAATTGGTTTTCCAGATAACTTGATCAAAACACTGAGACACACAAAAAAAAAAAAAAAATTTAGACTTCTGTTGAATTCTGAAAAGTTGAAGTAAATATTTAAATGACTTAAAATGTTATCACTCAACGAAATAATTAAAACGGAACCACTTAATTCTGGAAACTTCCCTAGAAGTGAAAGAGCTGAAAAATGCTTGAAAAATAAAGAAAAATTACGATATTTCTGCCTTCATCAAGAGAGCTACATATTTTTTTCATATGGGATCGCTTCATTGCTGGGGGGGGGGGGGGAGGGTTGAGGAGCAGAGACTTTACACTGAGAAAGTTCATAGTATGCATATAGCGCATCTGTGCTCTTTTTTTTTTTTTTTTTGAATAATTAAACTATAACAGTGGTCTTCACCTGTCCGAATCATTTGAGATCGGACTCACCCATTAGAATAATAAAACAATCCGGATAATTGGATTTTTCTGAAAAAGAGATCTATTTTCATTAACCACTTCCAGGCTCATTTTATTTCGGGATTACGGATCAAAAAATGTCAATTTTTTTATGCTTATTTTCATACATACATATCTTTCTAAACATAATAGCATCATTCGCATGCAGCATTTCCTAAAAATAAATGTAAAAATATCTATTTAAATAAATGAGTAATAAATGAGTATTTACCTGTAAAATTGGCTTTCTGTATGGCTGAACTCAATGTACTTTGGAGTTGGCGCCTACTCTTATCTTAAATCTACAGCTCAAAACACTGTATAGTTATATTATCTAGTAGCAACAATCTTACTACTATTATATATGCGAAAGTTTGTATGGATGTATGGATGGATGTATGGATGTTTGTTCCTCTTTCACGCAAAAACTACTGAATGGATTTTGATGAAACTTTTACCATAATGTAGCTTACACATCAGAATAACACATAGGCTATAAATTTTAACGATATTCGAAAAAGTTCGATCAGTAGCGCTTTTTTCATTCCAATTTAAGCACATTTTTCGCATAAATCCGCGAAGGCTTCCAACAAACTAATTCAGTATTTAGTGTATCATCTCAACTCCCTGTCGCAAGCTAAAATTGCGAGCATCATTTCTTCTTTCCGTATTTAATGTTCAAATCTTTTCTCAAGTCAAATCATGAAGGTTTTTTTTTCCAGCTTCATGGGGAATATCCAGTCTTTTACCAGGATTTGTATTTAAAACGTTTTGTAGTCTTAGTTGTATAAGTAGAATATTTATCCTTAAGCAATGTGTTTCTTAATGTGCATTGCTGCGTGAAAATATTATTTTTTTAGAATAAATTGTATTCCTTTATTAGTAAATTGTTCACTACATCAATTATTTTCACAAGTTTCGTAAATTTGTCGGTCCTGCTTAATCGGGTAACGGATAAAAAATTCAATTTTACGGTATTTTTAAAAATTTGTTTGCGCTGACGGTATAACTTTGATATACCCCCCCCCCCAAAAAAAAAATTACTCGCCAAATCTGGAACTCCCTACGGACTCTTTAGGGTTGCTGTTTCCTATTTTGGTGTTGCCAATTTAGGTTTTTACAGCTAATTTAGGTTTTTGCTGTTGCCAAATTTAGTATTTTCTTGCATTTGTACCATTTTTTGAGTTTATTTTTTGAAGTTTTGTGGCAATAAGTTTTGTGGCAACAGGTTTTTTGCTTGGCGAGAAAAAAAAGTCGCCAAATTTCCAATTTGGGGCTTATATCAAAGTAGTTCCGCGCTGACTGGGCGGGTACTTACAATTGGTCACTTAGAATCCAATCGAACAGGTATCTTGCCGAATTTGTTGCAAGAATATTATAACTAAGATTATGGGTAATTTTTCAACGGACGCCAGTTTTGGCGCCAAAGACTATGTAATAATACTTTGCTTCTTACACGATATAACTAAAATAAAACGATTGTTGTCTGATATTTGTAAACTGCGCCAAAATCTTAATCATCGAGATAATATTCCCACAGTTGAAGAAAAGTTCAGGGTTTTTTTTTTTTTTTTTTTTTTTGGCCGATTCCGTACGTTGTCATTAATAAACTTTTAAAACTTACGTCAAAGCGTAAAGTAATCCGCATACGAAATTAATCAAACCCCAAAACTAAAACTACCATTAATTTGTGTTTTTCGCACAAATAATTGTCAAATGCTCCCTACTAATTTCGAAATCACTTAGGACAAAAACTTTTAGCGTCATTTCATGGTCAGTAATATTTTCTCAGCATTAAATGACAATTTTTCTTTGACAAAAATTACTGACTTTATAATACCTAAGCATATTTTCATAAAGTAGGGAGAGGAGCAAAGTTATCCTAGGTATCCCAAAACAGTTACCGCAAATTTAGCGACATTTTAAATCGTCAAAGCGGTACGTTTTGAGTTCTTTTAGTTTAGGAAAAAAAAAAAGGCGATTATAAATTGTTTCTCAATATTTTTACTGGCCCAGGCAACGCCGGGTATTTTTGCTAGTAGTAAATAAAAGCATCCGAAACCATAAAAGGGACATGTGAAATAATTCGGGAAAGACAGGTTGTGCAGTGTTAATTTTCACATTGCCCGAGCTACACTCGGGATGAGCCAGAACGGAACATTTCGCGTGCCCGAGTCCAGCTCGGGAAAAGCCGGGAAGAGGTTAATTAGCCTATTTTATCACTTTATCCCTCTCTAACAAACGTCTGGCGCAGTATAGCCTGAATGGGCTCTTGCGCTAATAAATCCAATCAAACCAACCATAAGTCTATGCATTTTGAAAATAATACATTAAAAAATAGTTTTTAATTAATTAAATAAAAGGGTCGTCCACCTAGCGACGGACGACAGCCAGTAGTAGAACTGCACTATGAGGCTGACTCATCGTCGCTTATATTTAGTTATTTATTTATTTTTAAGACAGAGGAAGGAAAAGAAAAAGAAATGTATATGAAAAGCAAACAGATGCTGTGATTATACAAAACATTACAAATTCTGGTTTAACTCCCGTCGGAGACACAGACCCATGACACCCCTCCGACCATGGCGTCTGGTGCACCAAAAAAGTTGGGGGTCAGAAGAAATGCTCGTGGGATAGGGGTAAAAAGCAGCCGCTCTGAAGCTGTTTTTTTTTTTTTTTTTTTTTCGTGCAAAATTTCGCTATATTGTTGGATTTTAACATTACTGATTAAATGACAAGGGAAAAAATATGAAATACGAATTCAAAAATCAAGACAGATGGCCACCTCAAACATTCCCTTGCGATTCTAAGTTCCATTCTTATGAACTAACCTGAAAAAATGCCATTTTTTAGAATTTTCAGCTTTTATTTAACGTCAGATAAATCAATCCATTGAGTAAAAAATAATTTTTCTGTCGATCCTCAATTTTTAACTCCGAAATGTAAAGGGGCAGGGCCCCTCTACTTTTGGAAGTGAAGGGGCAGTCTCTCCCATTGCCCCCTAGAAGAGTCACCTATGCCTCCGACTGCATTCTCCAATGGTTATACTGCCGTGCTAAGCACATTAGGCAGGAATTCAAGTGAAACACGAACGATCGCAACTCACCAATGCAATCGCAAATTCCAAAATTTGGATTCAAGTGAAACGAATTCACTTGAATTCGACTTACAGTAGCGGTTGCAATATGCGATTGCCACGAAGCGACTGCAATGGTGTTTCACTTGAATTCGGCCCTTAGTCGTATCTGCACTTTTTAATGAAATTGAGTTATTGACACCAGGTGGTTCTATGTGATGTATTTTACCTTTATACAATCTACTTATATTAAAAACTGAGTATCTTTCTAACTATCTTTCTATCTTTCTATGTCACGCTTATTTCTCCTGAACGCCAATGAACTGAAAGTCGCACCAGGTACCGATAGATAGGTAATTTTTCAGGCTTCATTAGTTTCAATCTATATAATTATACGATTTTAATTAGCGAAGATATCAATTAATAAGTAGTCAAATTTAAAGCGATTAAGCCTAATAATGATTAAACTTCCAAGACATTTTTTCTTACCGTTGCCATTTTGAATTAAAACGTTAATTAAATTATTGAACTATTTAAAATTCCAAGATATTTATTTCTTTCCGTTGCGATTTTAATGCAGGAATTCAAGTGAAACACGGACGATCGCAACTCACCAATGCAATCGCAAATTCCAAAATTTGGATTCAAGTGAAACGAATTCACTTGAATTCGACTTACAGTAGCGGTTGCAATATGCGATCGCCTCGAAGCGACTGCAATGGTGTTTCACTTGAATTCGGCCCATAGTATTTTTATCGCTAGCTACTTGTAATATTTTGAAACATTCATTTGTTGAAGAGCCATCTACTTATATTAAAAACTGAGTATCAATGTCTGCTTTTTCTCCTTTGAGCGAGCTGAACTTACTGAAACTTTCCTCACCATCTTGAAGGCGCGAAGCATCTCAATAATTCGAATGATTTTTTTTATACAGGAAAAAAGTAAAGGCGTGAAGCGCCTGTTAGCGAGCCGCCTTGGCGGGGAGTAGTTTGACATTTTCCTCACTACTTTCAGGGCACGAAGTGCCCGTGCAACGCCGGGCCACGTTCGTGGTACGTCTTGAAATCGAATGAACATTAAATTATATCAAATAAAACTTCAGAATGAGGTAAAAGTTAGAGAGGGGGGACGTTATGCATCAACATGCCGCAGGAAGCTAATCTAGCTGCCCTGGCAGCTAGTCTACTTATATTAAAAACTGAGTATCTTTCTAACTATCTTTCTATCTTTCTATGTCACGCTTATTTCTCCTGAACGCCAATGAACTGAAAGTCGCACCAGGTACCGATAGATAGGTAATTTTTCAGGCTTCATTAGTTTCAATCTATATAATTATACGATTTTAATTAGCGAAGATATCAATTAATAAGTAGTCAAATTTAAAGCGATTAAGCCTAATAATGATTAAACTTCCAAGACATTTTTTCTTACCGTTGCCATTTTGAATTAAAACGTTAATTAAATTATTGAACTATTTAAAATTCCAAGATATTTATTTCTTTCCGTTGCGATTTTAATGCAGGAATTCAAGTGAAACACGGACGATCGCAACTCACCAATGCAATCGCAAATTCCAAAATTTGGATTCAAGTGAAACGAATTCACTTGAATTCGACTTACAGTAGCGGTTGCAATATGCGATCGCCTCGAAGCGACTGCAATGGTGTTTCACTTGAATTTGGCCCTAAATTAAAACGTCAATTAAATTGAACTTTTTAAAATGAAAGAGTGTTATTTTTTTCCATTGTCATTTTAAATACGTGTTATAACAAAGTTCTAACAATTGTTTTTATTCTAATTATTAATGACATATTTTTTCTCAGGTACCATTTTGAAAATGTGTTTTTAAATAAAATTGCAATTGCTGTTTTTAGAAGGGACTTTTTCTGGCTGCGATCCATAAGTAGTCAAATTTAAAGCGAATGTTTAATAAGTAGTCAAATTTAAAGCGATTAAGCCTTATTAATGATTAAACTTCCAAGACATTTTTTCTTGCCGTTGCCATTTTGAATTAAAACGTTAATTAAATTATTGAACTATTTAAAATTCCAAGATATTTATTTCTTTCCGTTGCGATTTTGAATTAAAACGTTAATTAAGTTAAACTTTTTAAAATGAAAGAGTGTTATTTTTTTCATTGTCATTTTGAATACGTGTTATAACAAAGTTCTAACAATTGTTTTTATTCTAATTATTAATGACGTATTTTTTCTCAGGTACCATTTTGAAAATGTGTTTTTAAATAAAATTGCAATTGCTGTTTTTAGAAGGGACTTTTTCTGGCTTCGATCCAAATATTAAAAGAACTTTTTCGTTTAGAATTTTGCAATTAATTTTACCGGAAGAAAGCGGTTTGGAAATAATTGCTTTTGGAAAGGAATTTTATTTGTAATTTAGGGAGAGTGCTAAGTATGCGCTACTTGACATCGTCTTTATTTTTGAGGAAGCATGTGCAAATAATTCGATTGATTCTTTGATGCAGGAAAGCTTTTTAGGGAGCCGCTTTAGCGGGGAGTAGTTTATTAAACTTTTCCTCGCTACTGTAAAGGCGAGCCGCCTTGACGGCGAGTAAACTGTTTAAACTTTCCTCATTTCTTTAAAGGCGAGTCTCCTTGGTGGCGAGTAGTTTTCTCAAACTGCCTTCACTACATTACAGCCCGTGCAACGCCGGGCTACGCAGCTAGTGTATTATGATCATTTGATGACTGGAAGTATTTTTTGAAAATTTCCAAAAAAATAATTCCTAAATCAAACACATGGGGACGCAAAACTTAAACCTATTAATGCCGGTTGGTATAAAAATATACCAACACGGAAAAGAAATATAACTTGTCCTTACATGGCTCTATCAGTCTAACAGTTGTGCATTTTACATGGTAAATACGTACAGAAAGGAAGCTATATATAAGTTTCGCACCCTCGTCGAAAACGTGTGAGATAATAAGCTTAAAAACTTGAATGAATGTCTTATTGATGTTTCCGAAGTCGGCTTTAATGGGTTAAAGAGCAATATCTCAGTTTGAGCGAGCTCTATTGCGGATAACACTTTTGCGCTTAGCACAGCAGTATACCCAGTTGCAACTAAGGAATAAAACTAAATCTATGAAATTGGTATCATTATTATTTTACCGTTATACTGGAGACGAGTAAACAAAACCTCCTATTTACTTGTGTTTCCAAAAATAGTTCATTCGCATAAATGGTCATAAAGGGCAGTGTGTTTTGGCTGCTCCCCATCCCAAAGCTTGCGGAGACCATTTCATTCGGAAAAGAGGAAATTTCCCAGTTTTAATGCCGAAAATTCCAGGCAAAAAAGTCTGCTTTCGTCCGCGTCCGAAACACTAAAAATAGTTCTGAAAATAAACCAACACTCGTGAGAAGTACGGAAGCGATGGCAGATGTGCTGCCTTTCTAATGGCTTTCGAAGGGGATATGCGAGGAATTTTCGAACATTCTCTTCTCGAAAGTAGGCCCGAAAATTGACAAGATGCTTTCCAGATATTGAAGGCATAGTTTTCAAAGTATATGCGTGAATTTAAAAGAAGAGAAAAAGATGTGCATCTCCCACTCATTCTATTAGGATGATTTCGGAACAGAAATATTCTTTCAAAACCTGTTCAATAGCAGAAATTTTTAGCAAATATTACTTTTTTCAGAAAAAATCTTTTTTCAAAAAAAAAAAAAAAATAATAATAATAATAATAATAATAATAATAACCGTCAAATGGCAATCATCCAATAACGTGCCACGGGTGTGAGTTATGATGACTTTAAACTTTTTGCAGTGAAAATCATATTTAAATTCTTAGAAAGGCCTTACTTGGCGACTTTTATTTTTTTCGACAGCCCTGAGGAACAGCGTTGTGAAAGCACAGAAAAAGATGTTTGGGTAATTCCATTGTGACTAACATAACAGTTAGAATAAGTTTTTAATCTTATTTTCTGTGTGTGAGCCTTATTTTTGTTACAATACCAAAAACAAGGTGTTATTCTTCCCCGCATAGATGAGTTGTTTAAGTTAATATACAAAAATAATAATATTACTCTCATTTTTGGGAGTTAGGGGACATTTTTATCAACGTGACTAACATAACAGATTTGCAACCCTCAAAATTTTGTACTAAATTCATCAACACAATTCTCTAAAACTAAACCATAAAATTGTTATTTTTCCCGTGATAGTATCTATGTGAAATGTTGTTTTCACATTAATAATTGTAAATTTGACATATATTTTAAATAATATTGCAAAAAGTAGTACTTTAATAAAACTTGCCTTTGACTAACATAACGTGACTAACATAACACACGATTACACATTTAACTTTAAGTGTATTACAGGTAATATTAATACAAATATTAGAATGCAAACAAGATTTTATTGAAGATTAACACACATGTTTACCTGTAAACAAAATTTCCAGTTCAATTTTGTATTTAAAGTAATAATGTCTGCGGGAATTTACAGATGTTTGCGACAAGACTTTCGAAATTTGAATTCCTTAAATCCAAAATTTGTCCTCATTTGTGGGAAACACAAAGGTTGCCTCAGAGCTTTTTCTCTCGAAGAGAACTTTATAATCATTTTTATTCATGTTTAAAACCTGCCTATCATGTTTCTTTTTAACCTTACTAGAGGTAAATACCACCACAATAAAATTACCCACTGTCTTAGTTTTTGTATCTCGGAACAGTCCGGGAGAATCTACTTCAAAATCATCAGCGGCTTCGTCTTCTACACAATTTCTTTAAAAAAAAAATTTCTTTTCTTGGGATATCATTCCCTGTATTTTTTATAAACAAATTTTAAATTTCTCCATATTTACAGCATATCATTATTACCGAAAAACTTATATGGGGATTCCAATTTTCAAACAACAAGTCTAGCTCTTTCTTTTCAGCCTTGTCACTTTCACTCAAAAATAAGCAGTTTATCTTCAATTCTTGTTTTTTTTTATTACTGAAGTAATTCCTTTGCATAATTTCCAAAGTTTGCCCATGTAAAACGCTGCTCCACACGTTGTGCTATACATGTGGGCCCTTTCCATGATCTAATTTCATAAAACTCCATGACCTGTAGATGCTGAAGGCAGTTAGGGTCATATATGTTTTTAAAATGAGCAGCAGCTCCATATGTTCATAGAAAAACTAATTGCACTTCGATCCCGCATATAGCTATAAAATAATTTAAAATTCTTTCGTTGAAGATGTTGACTTCGAATGCCGAGTGCTTACTTGCGTCGCAAATTACAGCCTAAAATTTCAACTCCAAGTTTACTATTAAAAGAACTGTTTTTAAAATGAATTACTGTAGTATATATGGTCACACTAATTTCTTTAAAATAAGATGTTCGATAAATTAATTTGTTTCTAAAATAAATTGTTTATTTAAGATTTAAGTATTTCTTAAAGAGTCGTGTTATGTTAGTCACACACAGTGATGTTATGTTAATCACAAGTCCTATGGCCAGAAAAAAGGAAATTCTTTATGAACAATCTTATCGATCTAACTGTACCCATCCCATAGAAGAGATCAGGGGAAAAAATATAAAAAATTTTCTTTCTAGAAGGGAATAACTGAATTAATTCATGTTTTTGTGACTAACATAACAAGTAAATCAGACTGAATACCCATTAACTTTGCAATGTTCATTTTATGACAAAACAAAAAAATATATACTTTTATGTAAAGCAAAAGAATCATTCTTCAATAATTAAAAAAAAATTCATCATTATTTGCACTTTTTTTTAATTGTATATGAATGTGAAAAGTTAGAAAAATATGCGATGTTTTGAGTAACTGCATATGTGATCTTTACAGCCATTTTTCAGGGGTTTGGAGTAATATTTTGTGAAAACTTATGCTGAATTCTAAAAATTTGAAAAATTATCTTTTAAATGATGTATCACAAGATATATACACTGAAGTGACAAAAGTCATGGGATACCTCTTAATATCGTGTCGGCCCTCCTTTTGCCCGGCGAAGTGCAACAACTCGACGTGGCATGGACTCAACAAGTCGTTGGAAGTCTTCTGCAGGAATATTGAGCCATGCTGTCTCGATAGACGTCCATAATTGTGAAAGCGTTGATGGGGCAGGATTTTGGGCACGAACAGACCTCTCGATGGTGTCCCATAAATGCTCAATGGGATTCATGTCGGGCGATCTAGGTGGCCAAATCATTCGTTGGAATTGTCCAGAATTTTCTTCAAACCAATTGCGAACAGTTGTGGCCCGGTGACATGGCGCATTGTCATCCATAAAAATCCCATCGTTGTTTGGGTACATGAAGTCCATGAATGGCTGCAAGTGATCTCCAAGTAGCTGCACATAAGCATTTCCAGTCAATGTTCGGTCCAGTCGCACTAGAGGACCAAGTCCATGCCATGAAAAAACAGCCCACACCATTACGGAGCCACCACCAGCTTGAACAGTGCCTTGCTGACAGTTTGGGTCCATGGCTTCGTGGGGTCTGCGCCACACTCGAACCCTACCATCGGCTCTTACCAGCTGAAATCGTGACTCATCGGACCAGGCCACGGTTTTCCATTCATCTAGGGACCAACCGATATGCTCACGTGCCCACGAGAGTCGCTGCAAGCGATGTCGTTCTGTCAGTAAAGGCACTCGAGTCGGTCTTCTGCTGGAATAGCCCAAGAAATCCAAATTTCTCCGCACAGTTCTAGCAGACACGTCCATTGTACGTCCCACATTGATTTCTACGGTGATTTGACGCAGTGTTGCTTGTCTGTTAGAATTTACGACTCTTTGCAGACGTCGCCGGTCTCGATCTTTAAGTGCAGGCGGTCGATCACTGCGCTGTCCATGGTGGGATGTTATGCCTGAAATTTCATACTCTCGGCACACTCTTGACACAGTGGATCTGGGAATGTTGAATTCTCTAACGATTTCCGAAATGGCATGACCCATGCGTCTAGCTCCAACTAACATTCCGCGTTCAAAGTCTGTTAATTCACGTCGTGCGGTCATCATCACGTTAAAACCTCTTCACATGAATAACTTGAACAGAAATGAAAGCTCTGTAAAAGCACTGCGCATTTATACCTGTTCTATGCGATGCTACTGCCATCTGAAAATTTGCATATTGCTATCCCATGACTTTTGTCACTTCAGTGTATATTGAAAGATGAAAAAACCATGTCTAGGTTGACATTTACATGGAATTACCCGTTTCCGCTCGGTCTGACACGCAAAGCTTTTCGCTATGTTAGAAATTATTTTAAGAAAAATTACTAGCCGTATCGCAATTTTTTTTTTCATCGATAATGTACATGAATATTGTTTTATCATATAAAAATAAAACTAAAAAATCGAAAACTTCCTTATGCCCGGATTTGAGAATCCCTGCTATAAAGTCTTTGTAAAACTAGTTTCTCCCTCTGTCTCTCTGGGGCACAACGGCAGCCAAGCCCCAGGGCCGCTGAAAGGCTCCTTGACAGTTCGGTCGCCGGGCCCCCTCCTCCCGTAAAGCATAGACAATCTCTGTAAAATAAGTTTCTCTGCCTCTCTTGGCGGAGCAGCGGGAGTTTCACTTTTACGTTCCTTCTAATTCTCAGACTTGAGAATCCCCGCTGTAGACAATCTCTGTAAAACAGGTTTCTCTGCCTCTCTCATACGTCTGGTATGACAGTTTATACCTTCTCTTTTCAATGGAAAAGAAATCTGTGGTTCAACTATCGTTCTACCTGGGTCTAAAGAAAAATTTCTAAAAAACAGCCCGGATCCAAAAGGTTAGACAATCTCTGTTCAACTAGTTTATCTGACCCTCTTCACTCTGCAGCGAGAATTTCGTCTTCACTTTCCTTCTAATTCTCAGGCTTAGAGAATATGTTTAATAATGCAAGGGAATGTGGGACAAAGTGAAATGTTGAAATACCAATTCTGATTTTAAGGCCACCTATTTGGAAATAATATTTATATCGCAACAAAAATGCACTATTCCAGTCTGGAGAACATTACCTCTAAATATCAAAATATTTGACAATATAAGCAATGTTCAGAAATTGATACTAATATTGTAATATTTTGTTATAAGTTAAAAATTATTTTTATTAGAATAAAATGGTAAAGCTCTTGTTATTAACATTTAAAATATTGATTGAGAGTTGAGACTTGCTAATATTCGATGCATTATTTATTCATTTATTATAAAGCTTTTTATATCTTAAATATTTTTTACAGTTAAGTGTATGCGGAGCAAAGTGAAATAGTTCATATCGTTTACTTATCCAATCACTTAAACTACTTACGTATTCAATTACTGATCATTCCTTCATATGCGGCTGGTGCACCTAAAAAGTGAGTTGGAAGAAGCTGAGGGGTAGGGGACAGCATCTCTCAACCTCTTTTTTTTCCTCAAAAATTTGGCTATATTATTGGATTTTAGCATTACTGATTAAATGACCTCTAAAATATGCCGAAAACGGCCTCAAAAATCAAGACGGATGACCACCGTAGACCCCCCTTTCCGATTCAAAGTTCCATTTTTATGAAATAACATTAAAAAAATACTATTTTTGGAATATTCAGCTTCTATTTTTGTGAAATTAATCCATCCACTGAGTAAAAAGAAATCATTTTCCAATTGATCATTACTTTTTAACTGAAAAGTGTGGGGCAAGGTCCCTATGCTTTTGGAAGTGAGGAGGTATTCGCCTCCCCCCCCTTGCCCCTCTGTACGAGCTGCCTATGCATTCCTTCATCGAAACATAATTCATTCATTCTTTTATTTTCTTACTCATTCACAATTTTATTAAATCATTAATTTTTTCAAGCATATTAATTTATTAAATATTTCATTTTCTGCTTTGCCCAATGGAGAAAAAAAATTCTCCTTTTTTTTTAATACAAATTTATTACCAAAAACAAAAAAATAACATTTTAGTGCAAGTTTTATTATAAAATTCGTTAACTTCTTTGTGTACATTAAATTTTAAAACAAATATCGAATTTGTTCATTATAAGAAAAGACGTGGATTCTGCGAACCATAAGGTATAAAGAATATTTTACACTCTGTAAACAGACATCTGCAAACATCTTCAGAAGTCAGCTATGTTCATGGCTCACCACTTTCGTCCACATCAAAAAGATCAACGATCGGCAGGACCGTCATTTCGAATTTTTTCCGGGGGGGGGGAGAGGGGAGGGTGTATATACAATGTAAATTTGCCAAAAAATGGCAAAAACCACGCTTACTTACGTATGTAAATGCATTGATTTTTCCAAAGTCTGGGGGGGGGCACTTGACCCCCCCCCCCCCCCGAAACCCGAAATGACGGGCCTGACGATCGGTACCTGCTGAAATTAACAATAATTACTATCAAAAGAGCCAAAGCCTTTGGGGGGGGGGGGGACCTCAATATAATAGAACAATATTTTTAAAATGTTTTCAATTGTTGAACCATTTTTGCATTAAAAATGCAATATTTTTACTCAAGTTCCTACACATCAGCTACAGCGTAAATCAAGGCCGTATCAGGAAAAAAATTTCTTAAGGGGCCCAGTTTCGCACATTGCCCAAACACACATACATTTTTGTGTGTGCTATGAGTCTTATTTCTAGCTGACCCCTGACCCCCCCCCCCCCCCCCGATTTTTGATGTGTGTGTGTGTGTGTGTTTTCATCTCTTTATTCTTATTATTTTCTTGAACTGACCTTTATTGGGGGTAGGGGTATCAAGAGAGATACGCATTGAGAACTTTTTTAAGTGGGATGGAATATCCGTAATTTTAGGGGGTTTGAGGGTTTTTCCCCGGGCAAATTTTTGAAAAAAGTTTTAAATTTCTGCATTTTGAGGCCTTATATGGGGCAATTGGGACTTCAAAACCATGTTGGAAAAGTAGGCAAACAACAATCTCATAAATTTTCTGCAGTCCTTTGCAAATTAAGATTAATCAAAGCATAAACTGCTGTCGTGGCCGTCACGAAACTTTCTTCTATATCTATCTTATGAATTCCAGTTACAAAATAAAATACGTACTCGCCCGAATAATTGGAGACAGCTCCAATTTCCCAATTATCGTAATAACCCTGCAAATGCAGAATCAATGAGCGAAATTGGAGATCATTGCAAAAGCCTTGTTTAGATTAATTGCAAACATTTTATTTGTTAGTAAAAAGAAATTGGCAACAGTTAAAAATTTCAAATCATTGAAAGTTTTCAGTTGTTTTGATAATTAAATAGCGTGAAAGCGATTTTTTAATGAATTGATTTTTCGCATTGTTGACTAAGCGCAAAAATCACCCCACCCTCCCCCTGGGGCGATTGGCGCCAAAATTTAATCGATGCTTGCTTCCTTATTGGGTTAGTGTTATTCCAAATTTCATTCAAATCTCAGCAATATTTCTCGAGATACAGTAGGTGCAATGACAAAATAAGCACTTTTGATTGCTCCACCCCCCTTTGAGATATTGACACACAAATTGAATCAGCGATTGTACTCAATAGGGTCTACCTATGGACCAATTTTCGTTTGATTCCTCTTGTTACTTCCTGAGATATAGCAATCACCCCCCGCGCAGAACACGTGCGATTGCTCCACCCCCCTTGGAGGAATTCGCTAAACAAAGTCAGGTGCACCAGTTCACATGGTGGTGCATATGTGAAAAAAATTTTGTTCGATTTCATGCAGTAGTTTTTGCTCTAGCGCGGCCACAAAAACTGGTCACACTCATACAGACTCACACACAGACAGACACACACACAGACAGACACACACACAGACAGACATTTTCCAAAAATGGTCGAAATGGACTCGGCGCACCTCAAAACGTGCAAATCCGTCAAAATTCGACATTCGAAAATTTTCACGAAACCAATACTTTCTTTTATATAATAGATATAGAAGAAAGTAAAAATGTTTAGTTTAACCAAGGCTACACTAGATAGCGTTTTATACAGGCTGCTTCATTTGATCAAAATCCTTGGGATAAAAACGGAGGTCCTTTTCCAGCAACATCTTATCGAATTTTATGGTAACTAACATTTCTACAAATCAAATATTAAAAGTTAATTTGTTGGCGACCATTTTACAATTTGGCATTCAATTCTATTTTAGTATATTTTAACGTTATTTAATAGCTCGTTCGATTTGTTGGTTTATTCTGCATTTTAACGGCTTATTTTAATTAGTTAACGAATTATTTTTTATTTTAATTGATTCTAATCATTAATTAACTATGAAACGACACTGGCACCGCAGAGCGATAAATGGCGATTTTGGAACGATAGTTCCATCAAAACTTTTGATGAGTTTAGATGGTCAAATTAATTTATTTGGCGATTTTTTTACATTTTAATGGAAGTTCTTCGTAAAGTTTTGAGAATATTTCAATAACCGAGATCTTTGGTAGTATGTACGTTTCAGTTATAGGTACGTTTTTTAACTTGGCGATGTATTTTCTTACCACCTAAGCGAAGATTAAAATTTTAAGCTTGCATTGTCTTCATGGTTGCTTCTTTTCTCTTATTTTGCATTTTAATTTAAATTTCAATGATAATAATGGCTCGATATATTTATTAAACTTATTATGTTACATGCTAATGGAGCTTTTGAAGTTGATTTGGCGAGTTTTTTAATAAGAATTCTCACATTATTTCGCAGCTTTTTTTCAGTTGGCCCATTATTTTACTTTCAAGTATTAAACGTATGTGTGAAATTAAAAACAAAAAAGGGAAGATTTCGGTGATTGGAAGTCTGGTTATCTTTCACTATTGGCGTTAAACCTTTGTGTCCAATTTATGAGCGAGGGAAATACTTCCTTCGCAAACATAAACTAAAGAGCAACAAAATAAAGTAATTATCGCCAAAAATTTGGCAACCGCAGCAGATTCCCAATTATCGAAATATTATCAATGTGTGAAATTTAACATAAAAAGAGCATTACCTTTTAATGTTGTGTAAATGAAAACAAAATTTTACAGTTGGTCGTCGTAATATTGTAGTTTTATTTATTTTTTTCGTAATTGTATTGCTCTTTAGTACCAAACGATTATATATGCTCATTTCGTTTTTACTAAAGAAATTAATATGTTTTGTTGTCAATCGTCTTTCCGTTGAACACCATCGCTTCATTACTGTACATTTCATTCTGGGGCATCAAAATGAAATGTCTCTACGAATAGATTCGCCATTTATCGCTCTGATGGGTCAACGATATCAAAATGAACATCTGAGCTTTTGCGTAGCAATTAAGATCGTGTGAGCAACAATAATGAAACAAAATAGTAAATAGAACAATATTATTTCATTGCTACATTTTTGTTTATCGGCTGCTAATTTTAGCGTATATTTTATTAATGCAGAGATGTCAAAATTGAACGCCATTGCTATATGTTGCTAATTCGAAGAAAGTAAACAATGAATGAATGTCGTATGACTGAAATCATAAGTTGTGACCAACTTTACCTGAAAGGGGAAGTTATTTCCCCTAAAAAGCAGTACTAATAAGGCCTTCGGCATCAATTCACTCTGTACTCCACTTCAGTTAACTATATCAATATTTTTTAACCCTTAAAGATAGGATAAACATCACTTTTTACAGCAGAAACAATGTGCTAATAAATGTAAACAAACTTTTGGGTGGTCCTCGTTCAGCGCTCTCTAGCGGGCAATTCTTTACCATTGATGTTTTGAGTAATGAAGAAGCCTGAATAAAACGCTATCTAGTGTAATGTGCAACGAGTTACCGCCCGTAAGCCATGGCTGAGGCAGAACTGTAGCAAATGCACCCACAGCTCGATCATAGCATCCTAAGACTGCAGTTTCGTCCTTATTATGGGCTCCTCAGTTAGGAATAGCCAATGATCGAGCCGGATGCTCTATACGACTTAGGAAGCTATGATCGAGCTGTGGGTGCATTTGCTACAGTTCTGCCTCAGCCCTGGCTTACGGGCGGTACCTCGTTGCACATTACCCAACTTTAGCCTTCAAATTTCGAGTTGAGCCGCACCATAGTTTGCGGACGCTCGCTGGTAAGATAAATTCACTTTATCTACCAGTTTGTTGGCTATCTTAGCTACAAGAAGACGATTTTTGCCTCCGGCTTGATCATTGGCTATTCCTAACTGAGGAGCCCATAATAAGGGCGAAACTGCAGTCTTAGGATGCTATGATCGGGCTGTGGGTGCATTTGCTACAGCTATCTAGTGTAGCCTTGGTTTAACAAATGATTAACATTAAGCGACAGAGAGGAACTACAAGGGAGGAGAAAAGATTAACACATTATCACTTTCTTACATCGGTTTTCACTATAGTTACAAAGGAGTTTTTGATCAGTTCCCCAACCCACCGACAGACACAGCACTTAGTAATATGAAATAACCAATAGCATAAAACACATAAAATTCTTTGAAAGAAATAGTGTAGAGATTTAAAAAATAATTAACGAGAGAGCAACATTCTGGCCATTTAGTTAATTCATAGTTTAATTATTTGATAAGAAATAGGATTGAAGCACTTTTAAAGGAGTTTCAAAAAGGTATTTAATGATTTTCAAAGACTCTAGAACAATTAAAATTCTTTAAAGCATTTCATTTGCACTTTCCAGTCTCTGACGTTTTAATAGTTGATTGGACAGTAGGGTGGTCACAAAGAATCAATTTTCGAATATCTTTTGCGGCACCCCCCCCCCCCTAAAATGTGCCAATGAGCTAGAAAATGAGCTTTGCAAAGTTTTAGCTTAATCGGATAATATTAACACGTGCCGCAAAGAGGTTAAAGTTAAAATAAACAGCGATTTTTAGCCAAAAATTGTAGTTTTTACTCTGGTAAAACCAAAACTACTGATCCTTAAGCTTTATCTTGGTCTCATTTTGTAGGAAATTTTATTTTCTTTAAGTCTAATCTGATTTAAAGTTTCGAAAAAAATGATTAAATATTTTTCAGAATTTTCACAAGTCAGGCTGCAACGCAAATCCTCGAAATTGCAAGTAACATGGGGAAATTTTTTTTTCAACTAATCTTTTGAGGCACCTCCCTAAAATGTGCCAATAGACTAGAAAATGAGATTTGAAAAGTTTTAGCTTAATCGGATAATAATAACACGTGCTTCAAAGTGGGTAAAGTTACGAAAAACAGCTATTTTTAGCCAAAAATCGTAGTTTTTCCTCTGTAAAACCAAAACTATTCACTTTATTTTGGTCTCATTTTGTAGGAAATTTCATTCTCGTTAAGTGCTATCTCATTCATTTTTGCTATCATGTCCAAAGTATTTATTTCGCATTTTCCATTATGACTTGTACTGCTCATTTCATAAGCTTTACTCACAGTTATTTATTTTATCTATGAGTTTCAAAGACATAAATTTATTATATATTCGTAATAATATTGCTGTTTTTTCTCTGAAAAGTCAACGTTATCCGTAGATTTCATCAAATTTACTAAAAGAACTTACATTTATTAATTAATTTACATTTTAATGCTTTATTTTTTCTAAGCAATTTCAAGGATTTACGCTGCAACCTGACTTGAAAAATTCTGAAAAATATTCAATCATTTTTTCGAGACTTTAAATGAAATTAGACTTAAAGAAAATAAAGTTTCCTACAAAATGAGATCAAAATAAAGCTTCTAAGATGAATAGTTTTGGTTTTACAGAGGAAAAACTACGATTTTTGGCTAAAAGCCGCTGTTTTTCGTAACTTTACCCACTTTAAGGCACGTGTTAATATTATCCGATTATGCTAAAACTTTTCAAATCTCATTTTCTAGTCTATTGGCACATTTTAGGAGAGTACCTCAAAAGATTAGTTGAAAAAAAAATTTCCCCATGTTACTTGCAATTTCGAGGATTTGCATTGCAGCCTGACTTATGAAAATTCTGAAAAATATTTAATCATTTTTTTTCGAAACTTTAAATCAGATTAGACTTAAAGAAAATAAAATTTCCTACAAAATGAGACCAAAATAAAGCTTCTAGGATCAGTAGTTTTGGTTTTACAGAGTAAAAACTACAATTTTTGGCTAAAAATCGCTGTTTATTTTAACTTTACCCTCTTTGCGGCACGTGTTAATGTTATTCGATTAAGCTAAAACTTTGCAAATCTCATTTTCTAACCCATTGGCACATTTTAGGGGGGTGCCGCAAAAGATTAGTTGAAAAAAAATTTTCCCCATGTTACTTGCGACCACCCTATTGGACAGTCTTACGAAATTGTTAAAACTTTGAAAGACACATCTTTTAAAGATTAAAAATAGATATTCAAAAATACTTATAACGACAATTTCTTTTTTAATCACTAGTATTGCAGAAAACGAAAAAGAATACAGGTAGGGTAATATTTTTCTCGTGCTTAACATATTAATAAAGGAATCAATTACAAAGTAACTTCTAAAATACTGAATTAGGTATTTAATGAATAGTCAGAAATGAAACATGTGAGACACAAAAAATTATTTTTGAAAATATGCTACAAAAAATGCTGGAATATGATTTTTGCATTACGCAGAATATTTTTTTAATCAAGGAGCTGAGTTTCCGCAACTTGATGCAACCCCCCCCCCTCCCCCCATTTATGTTAGAAACTTTAAAGTTCAAGGTTTACAGCTACATTTAACAAAGCTTTCAAGGTTTTCAAGCATTTGTAAAGGAATTCTTTAAAAGTAACTTTTGTCTAAGATTGGTGAGCGTCCAACAAAGTAGAGGGTCTGTGAACGTATCTGTTTTTGTGTGGTCTTGTTGATTGAAGACATATTTAGCTATTAAAATCTCTCGAGGGTTACAAATGCTTATAAATGGGGACCAACAAAGTACCCTCTTGATTGAATCAGGACGATGAGAAGCAATCTCAGCCTAATCGGAAACTAGGGGCCCGGCGATTAGGAGGTAAAAATCTGAGTGGTGTAATTTTATAAGTTTTATGGGGGAGGGGGGGCACCGATCAAACTGACAAGTAGCTTGCCTTGAGCCTGAATTGATTTGGGAAAGCGATCTGGAAGTGCTAATGAGAGTCTTATTTTCAAGTAGGTTTTGCAGCTATAATAAGAATTTGAATTGTCTTTTTTTTTTTTTTTTCTTTCAACTTTTTACTCGTTTTAATAGTAAAAAGGAAAAAAAAAATTTTTTTTTTGCTATTTTAAATTTAAAAAAAAAAGGAAAACTTTTTTTTCTGTCCCCCCCCCCCCCCCCTCTGAATACGGCCTTGGCGCAAATGTTTTAGGTTCACAGAATACATGCAGTTGACTGAATTTTCCTAATCGCATTGTCAAACCTTGCAAAAATCGTGACAAAATATGTTTAACTTACTTTTGAGCATATGCTTTCTAAAATGCACTTCTCTTTTTGAAAGCAATTGCAAACTGGTTTGGGAAAAGAACTTTTTAATGAATTCAGTGACACAAATTAATTATCAATAATGTTTAGACTGTTCTGGTGAGAGTTATAGTTATCTCATGAGCATGCGGCCTGAGTGAAATAGAGATGAAATATCATTTGTATACAACGTCAGTGTACTGCAGTATATAAACCGTGCAAATGACATTTTTTAATGGTCTTCCATGCAATGGTAAAAAAATGTACGATTGGGCATCTTACGACATTTCTTCATTTTTGCCATTCGAGGGAGCCTCTAAGATTAATCGTGCTTACTGCTCCAAAATTTCTAATACCCAAGTAGCACACTTCGTTTTTTAAAGGTTGTAAAATGGTTATTAACGTTGTGACAACGGATTAAAAACGTTTATAAAACGTTAAAACGTTTTTTGTGCTACCTGGGTAGGGTCCTGAAAAGAACCTTGCCTGAGTTTGGCCAAGCATTCTGTACTTTCATTACGCCACTGGTGAAGCAATTAAAACTTGTGGAGCCTCTCTAGTTCGCCGGATCTGGCAACTACCCTCTCCCATAAGGTTATTAGTGAATTCGCAGGGTCACGGACATTATTTGTTAACAAACGCCAACCATGTAATTAAGACTGGTTTCAATTTTTTTCGAAAGTTTCGGAAGGACCAAGGCTCTCTCCCCCTTTTTTTTATCTAGATCAAGCCTTGTCATTTTTTGTTTTTTGATGGGGAGGCAAAAGGATGAAAACTCAATGCAATTTTTATTTTATCGGGAAGAACGAAAACCAACCTCGGCCATTTATGCGTAAAAATATTGACTTTTCAAAGCTGAGAAAACTCCCCCCCCCCCTTTTTTTTTGTCTGATGAATCACAAGAGGCGTAAAAGAAAAAAAGATGTGTTAACAACGTTGCAAGCTCCTTGGTTGCAAGTCACAAAATTGTTAGGTTTTAATACAACAGATGGCAGCACTACAAATTTCACTTATTTTTTTTACTTTAATTTTTTTTAAAAATGCATTTTCTTGCTGAATAACACAACGTTTTTCGTATGAAGGGCAGCAAACCAAAAATAATTTCTTCCTGTCCTTTTTTTTTCAGTGTGTTCGATGCTGTCTGAAATTTCAACTAACCCCACTGGTCTAAACAACAAAGGAAGCTTTAGAAACATTAATTCAAACCGTCGTATAAGATCAGTTCCTCATCAAATTCGAGAATCATGCTTATCATCTGCTGTAAGTTGTTCTTTGCTTTTATTTTGGATTTGCTATTTCAACTTATACTTTTTCCTTACAGGGCGAATTTATTTAATCACCGTCTGCTAGGAAATTTCTAACTGTAACCGGCAGCATAACAAAAATAGAGCCAAGATGGATGGTAAACAATGTGCTTTTGCTTCCGAAGATTTTGAATTAGATGAAGAAGATGTCATTCTTCCCAACTCACCTCTCAGTGCTTACATCCAAGAACTGAAAATTGAAAATGAAATAAACTTTTTAGAGAGTTCTTTAGAAGATGAAAAACATGAAAGTCCTTCGAATGATTATTCACCGAAAATTTCTTCTCATACCACTGTCAAAACTAATAATTGCGAAAAGCTTAACACATATTTAAACTGCTGGTATGATTATTTCACATCATTCTCTTCAGCAGTGGACAATTTTCTGTCAAGTCGTATTTTAATGCATATTAAGAAAAGCGGAAATTTAGTTGATGAAGACATTACATTTTTAAACAATTGGATTTTAGATGATTCAGATCTCACAAAAAATGCAGTAACCATACGTCGTCTGAATTTTCTTTTTTTAAGTGCTGTTGTGGTATTGTTTTGTTTAATCTGGTGCTACACAAGTGATTGTGTTATTTGGGATGTGACATTCAGTTCTCCAATATATCTTTGTCATGTGCTGAAAAACTCTTTGCCCGCTTTTGCATTTTTATACTTTGTGACATTAACAATAATAGCTCTCTTTATCTCATTGAATTCAGTAAAAATAGTAAGCTTAACCATGTTGTGTTTTCAACTGCAAAGTATTTTGAGTACAACAAAACAATCAGTTATTTTGCTTAAAAAGAATATTAGGCTGATACAAGAGGCTGAATTAACATCAAGAGGATTTACTTCAACTTCCCACTCGTCAATCGCGGAAAGAATAGAAATTTCTTCAAATTTACCTATTAATTCATCCCACCGACATTATCCCGCTCTTCGCAAATCCATTTTCATGTGGGCGAAAGAGTTATTTTTAAATTTCAGATTTTCCACTTTGCAACTTCTGCAAACACTGCAATTAGGTCCCGATTTTGATTTTTCCTCACATTCTCTTGCCATGTTAGATCTTGAGGAATTCGGAAATTTAATAAAATTTGATTTAAATTCCACTGACGATCTGGAAAAATTATTAAAGGTCACTGATTATTTTAGCATTTCATCGCTAAGAACTATGTTTTCTCTTATGGAGTTGCAAGTCTCAGAATATTTCAAGTATTTGTACTTAACTTTGTCTTTTGCTAAACCAAGCAGACAGTATTCTAAAAGAAACTATCAAATAATTTTATTCAAAATACTAAGAAATTTAATGTTATACAAAAATTATTCTATTTTGCCTAAAGTTTCAGAATCATACAAGTATTACAAATGTTTAGAAGCATCTTTCATTCCTCAACCTGGCTCAAAATCTGAAAACAAGAGTCACTTTGCTCTAGAAATTGATTTGCATAACATGAGTTTACATCTGAAAGCAGCATTAATAAGATTGGTAGAGGCTGAAGAATTTTTGAGCTCCAAAAATTCATCAGATATAACATCCTCCGATGTTTCCTTGAAACATCTTAAGAACTTGATGGAGCAAGTGAATGGTGAAGCTAAAGCATTTAATGAAAGTTTTCAGTCATACAATATGCAATTGGACACAATCTTATTTGGTACTAAAAGTGAAACTCCTAACGTTGTGCTGCCTCAAATAGACCATTGTCGACAAACTACTGCAGTTAAGGCTGTTGTTAAATGTGATATAGAGCAAGAACTGAAGGATGAAGTATTTGAGGATATTGTGACTAAGTCTAACGTTGAAGATGGTGAATGTAAAGAAAACATTGATTTTGAAATTCAAAAGAACACTGAAATGGCATCATGCTTAATGCATGAGTTGAAGAATGTTTTAGTTGTCAAAGCAGATGAACATAGACTGCGAGAAGAAAAAGCATTAGCTCTAAAAGGTGCCTGTCCGGAATCACCTTGTGAGAAAATAGCCGAAAACAATACAAAATCTTCAACTGCTGTTGATTTAATACAAAATAGTGACACAACTAGACCTATTTTTGTTCTGCATGAAAAAAATCTGGAAGAAGCTCAATTAAATTATGCTGATTCCAAACAAAATATTAGTGGGATGAGTAACTTTGCAGCCTCAATTGCGGCACTTGCCAAACAGAGAAAAATAACTTTAGGTGTTTCAACTGATGATTGTTTTATTGGTGACAGTAGTGACAGTGCAGATGAAGATATAGAATTTTTAGATGAATAAACTTGTTTAAATATTTTTATAAAAATAGCTATCGTAGATCAATAATTGTTTGTAAAACAGGTTTTAATATAATGGATAGATTTGTTTTAATAATAACAATGGAATTCTAGCATTAAATACCAATGCATAACAAAATATCCATTTGAATGAAATAAATTTTCAGTCCCTATTTAATTAACATTTTACTGCTTGAATTCGCTTGCAACAAAATTCTTGTTACTTACAATGAACAAAATTTGCAAAAATCCCTTAAACCAGGGGCTGATACAGAAGTAGTTTTTGAGAAGGGTTCAGAAAATTAAAAAGGGCTTTTTTTTTTAATAAAATAAATTCCCACAAAGTTCCTTTAAAATATTTATAAAAAAAACCCTGCAAAGTCATTAATCTACTTACAGAAACAACACAATTAATCTACTTAAGTACAGAAAGGTTACATACATGTACTAATTTAGTTTGAATGTGTGCAGGAAAAAATTATTTTCAACATTTTAAGCCAATCAACTACTAAACCTGATGCCAAGTTGAATATTATTTAACCTGAATAGTAAATAATGCATTGTATTACTGAGAAACACGGTTAATATGATTTGAAGCAAAAAGTTAGCAAAACAAAATTGTCATTTTTTCCCCATCACAGATGAATTAATGAATGAATCGTAATATTAAGTACCTCTGATTTCACAACGCCTAAGTTTAATCTATTCTTTTGCACCGACTAACCCCTAATTGCCATATTGTTCCCATAGCAAACCGAAGTAATGCTCTTCAAATATGATGTGCATGAGCTTTTTTAAACACATAGTTCAAAAAATTTTATTTATGTTATGGAGAAATTAAAAAGCAATGAAACATTAAAATGTAATAAAATTACTTTCATCCCTTTGGGAGTACCCCCCCCCCCCCCCCCAAAATCCACTACTGCCTTGAACTTCATTGCAATAAGATTTCGCTGCATTTTGTATTCATCCTATATGTATTTTGAAATATCTAATTAACCTTTAGGAGCCGGGCGGTACACATGCTGTACCGTAACTATTTTTTTTTTAGAGGACAGGGTTGAGGTTTTTACTCGAACCCTTTGGAACCGGGGATTTTTTCAAAGTTTCATACGTCTGGTACGATAGTTTATACCTTCTCTTTTCAATGGAAAAGAAATCTGGTTCAACTGTCGTACTACCTGGGTCGAAAGAAAAATTTCTAAAAAACTGCCTGGTTCTAAAAGGTTAAGGTGTTAAATTGTATCTTCTGCAGTTTTTTATATGTATCTTGTATCGTTCTTAATAAAACATTGTTAACAAGCTGCCAGAGCTAAATCTGCTATATTTGAGGCTAAAAACATGTCAACAGAACAAAACTCCTATAGCAGACCCTATGACTAGAATTTGTCAATTGTCCATTTAATTTATCTGCGATACGGTTTGTCTGTTAGGAAAAAATCAGTGCCGTACATAGCCCCCCCCCCCCCCCCCCCGAAAAAGGGGTACACGATCCAGAAAAATCTGCGCTATGAGTTACATAGGGAAATTGTTTCTTATAGTTTAATAGGGAAGTGCGTCGCGCACTTAGAAATCTTGCAGGGGACGCACCTAAGTCTATGTAATGTACGCTACTGGAAAAAATATTTCGTGGAACTCAACAAAGGGTTTAGAGACTCGCCAAAAGAAAAGATGATTTTTCAAACTAGTCTACATTACATTTGCTTCCGTTGTTTTTACAATTGAAAACTAACTACTTCATCCCCTCCCCCTCTACAACACAGCTGCTATTGGTGTGTAGGCTCAACATTAAGTAGTAATGAATAGCATAAAAGGCAAGCACTTCATTTAAGAATCACTGTCTTTTGTACTTCTTAATATTTACCGATTTTATCATTGTAATGCTGATAAAAAAGGTAAATAAAAAAATATGAGTTTTCATCTGTTTTCTGATGAGGCAAATAAGAATGTTACTCAATCAAATCAAAAAGTGAATGTTTCTACTAACTTCTTTTAAAAGCTGAGAAATGCTAGTGCAATAAAAACTAGGCTCAACTACATTACTCTGATAATTATTCTGAGAAATTATGAATTTAATCATCACCTATTTCAAAGAAATATTATATGGATTTGTACTGTCTGTTTATTTTTTATTTTATTAGTAAAAGAAATTTCATAGTATCTTAGCCAGAAAATTACGCAGCAGAAGGAATAATTTGCCTTCAGGATTCCTTTAAATCCTTCAGACTTTTGGAGTGTTGTAAATTATTAGGCTATACCTATTTTGGAGATGATTGTCCAAAATAGGTATAGCCTATTGATTTTAAGCAAAGGGGATATATTTTTATCTCCTTTCCAATGCATTTCATATTTTCATCTGTAAGAATTTTCAGGAAACCAGATTCAGTTTAATAAATCAGGACCAACAAGAATAGGGAGAAAATTAACAAACATTATGTTTCAACATTAATGCATGGCGCATTGTTCTATAATAAGAGCTGAAAAAAATGTTGCCTTTTCTAAAAATTTGGTAAGTACATTTTAAAGCTTGTAAATGAGTTTCTCTAGATGTATTTAACATTTTATTTCTAAGTGTAGCCAGTTGTTTATCTTACAGGATATTCAGAGAAACAGAGTGAATACTACTGACAGGCTTCGTCGTCTAAGATTAAGAATGAAAGCTAGTAATTATGATGCATATATAATACCAACAATGGATGAACATCAGGTAATTCCTCTTTTTTCTTTTTTTGTCTTTGAATAATTTGTATACAATCCTTTATTTATTATTATTATTTTTTTAATTATATAATGACTAAATATTTTCTTAAGAAAGGCTTTTTTTTACATTCACCTATTATTTTCTTACTAGCTGCCAAGGCAGCTAGATTAGCCACCAACTGCATAGTGTTCAGCAGTTATTTATTATTAGTGTTCAGCGGTTTTACACTAATATATAAAGCATTTGATACATATTTTTTCAATAGCCATTAGAGATAACTTATTTGTTTCAACAGAATTCACAGTCGCTTTTCGAGGAGGAAATATGTCAAAAAAAAACCTTTTTAATTGATATCTCTGTTGATTAAAATCGTATAATTGTGTAAATTGAAACTAATAAAGACTGAAAAATTACGAATCTATCGGTACCTAGTTTAACTTTCAGCTCATTGGTGTTCCGGGGAAAGAAGCTGGACATAGAAAGATAGATAGATACTCAGTTTTTACTATAAGTAGATGATCTTACTAATCTTTGTCTTTAGAATAACAGCTTTGAAATTTCTTCTGATAAGAAGGATGTGTCAGTTTTAGAATATTAACTAAATAAATCAATAAACTCAACTGTCATTAAAGCACAAAATTTCAGAGATATTAAGTACCTTCTTTGATGTTTAAAAAAAACCTTATTTTTCAATTTGGAAACGTGTTGAGCTTCCAATGCTCGGCAGTATTAAAAAGTTGGGGTTCTGCTGCCAGGAGAGAGTTTGAGTAATAGTTACTGTAATTGAATTTATTAAATATGATATTGATGCAATATTTATACTTCAAATTCATTTGAATTGATTCGATGTATATTTTGGTTGTGCTTTTCACTTTTTTCTATATCTAATATATAGAAGAAAGTATTGGATTCGTGAAAATTTTCGAATGTCGAATTTTGACGGATTTGCACGTTTTGAGGTGCGCTGAGTTCATTTCGACCATTTTTGGGAAATGTCTCTGTGTGTATGTGAGTCTGTATGTGTGTGACCAGTTTTTGTGGCCACGCTAGAGCAAAAATTACTGCTTGAAATCGAACAAAAATTTTTTCACATATGTACCACCATGTGAACTGGTGCACCTGACTTATTTTAGCGAATTCTTCCAAGGGGGGTGGAGCAATTGCACTTGTTCCGCGCGGGGGAGATGGCTATATCTCAGGAAGTAACCGGCGGAATCAGACGAAAATTGGTCCATAGGTAGACCCTACTGAGTACAGGTGCTGATTCAATTTGCGTGTCAATATCTTGAAGGGGGTGGAGCAATCGCACGTGTTCTGCGTGGGGGTGATTGCTATATCTCAGGAAGTAACCGGCGGAATCAAACGAAAATTGATCCATAGGTAGACCCTACTGAGTACAGGTGCTGATTAAATTTGCATGTCAATATCTCGAAGGGGGATGGAGCAATCGCACATGTTCTGCTCGGGGGAGATTGCATATATGTTAGGGGAGTCTTAGAAATCGTTGAACTCCCCCAAACCTTCAAATTAGCAGAGTGCTTAAAATTACTAAATCGAAGACAAAAACTTTAAGTAACAACTAACATTTATTTAAATAACAACAACTGTAAATAATAAAATCAAAAGATAATACAAAAACAACTTATTACTTTTCTGAGAAACTAAATCTTATCATGTCCAGCCTGCATAATTCTATCCCTATTATGCCCGTTCATAGGCTAAGTGCAATTACTACCGAGGGAAACACTGCCATCGGGCGGAAAGACCGCGAGCCGAAAGCCTAAGGCTCCTCTCTGACTCGAAAGCCTAGCGATGAATGAAAAAAACCAGCCTCGATCTTCTTCCTCACATCGCTTATATATCCCCAGAATTTGCATACACATCATCCTATTGGTAGCGATCCAGCAGCCAATCACAGACGACACGTGCCATATGAAACTTCCAGAACATTCGTTGGTTGACGTCAGATGCATGACGTTCCAGAACATACGTCATACTTCCGAGAACGATCTCCGGAAAAACAATGTTTACATTTCATTTGTCTGAAACGTGACACGGCCGTTAGACTGAGGGAAAACGTATGTAAAACATGGTTTGCTTTAACTTAGACTGTTGTAAGATGATGAGATCTACTTTCTAGGGGAGAGGCAGATATGCCTATAAAGCCCCTCATTGTCTTGCAACTTGCAAAAAAAACATGATACACCATCGAAAAGTCCCCCCCAAGTAAAAATAATTTCGTAAACTTTTAAATTCTCAAAACTTCAAAAATATTAGTTTCTCAAAAATTACAATGAACAATGTTAATTTTTCAAACCAACAACACATTTAATTCTACCATTACCACACAAAACACGGGGTTCATTTTCGTCCTACTTTTCCTACTTTTCCTACTTTTTCCTACTAAAGTAGGAATTGTCCTACTTTTTAACTAAAATTCATACTTTCCTACTTTTTAGCAAAAAATTCCTACTTTTCCTACTTTTTAGCTTGTTTCTCCTTTAGAATTTAGCTTGAATTTCCTTCAAAAGTCGAAATTGATGTGATTTCAAGAAATTTGCAGCACATGAAAATTGGAAAATTTTAAAAATGTTGTATGTGTGCATCATTTATACTCTTATCTTTTAGTAAGAGCTAAGAGTCCAGATATATCTGAAAACATATTAAACGCAATAGATAGTTGTAATCTTCCCTTTGAGAATCTAATTACTCTCAGCAGTGATGTACCGAATGTGAATCTAACGGCTTTTCATCTAGTGAGTGAGGAAAAGAAAAATCAAAATCTCTGCTCTTTTGAATGTGGGTACATGCAGTTTACATGTTACATCGTGGATTTGGGAAAGCTCTTTCGGAATTTGGAGATGATATCGTCGAATTAATTGTTGATTTGCATCATTTTTTCAAACTTTCACCTGTCAGAACTCAGGAATACCAGAAACTACAAGGTGAATTTGTTGAAGATCAGTTGAAATTTTTAAAACATGTTCAATGCAGGTGGCTGACATTGACTCCAGCCATTGAACGAATAAAGAGTCATTGGCCAGTTCTTAAAAAATATTTTTTTGAAAAACTTCCTAAAAGGGACAATAAAATAATAGAAAATAGTAGATATCAAAGAATCGTAAGCTGTTTAAAACGTCCTCTATCTTCCCTTTCCAAAATGGACTTTATTTTATCAGTAAGTAAAATATTTGACAAGTTTCTTGCTCTTTTTCAATCTGAGGAGCCGCTAATTCATATTCTGTATGAACAGTGGTGTCTTCTTCTACAGACTGTGCTTGGCCGTTTTGTAAAGATAGAAGTAATCAGAGAAAAATCTATTTATGAACTTAAGTTAATGGCATTCCCTTGCATAAAAAGTAAACTAAATGATGATGAAATTGAAATCGGTGTACAAGCGAGAGAAAGAGTGAAAAAAATAAAATCGAGCGCAAGGAAAACACTTCTCCATGATACGAGAAGGTTTTACCATGTTCTTACAAGATATTTAATGAAGAAGTTTTCTTTAGAAAACGTTATATTGAGAGAGAGCAAATGTATAAACCATAAAAACAGGGTTCAATCATGGACAGTCGAGTCGATAAAAAATCTGGCAAATGCTGTTACACTATCTCCCCCTTGCAAGATTGACTCAATTGTAGATGAATGGAAAATACTTCAATGTTAAGAAGTGAAAGTTGACCAGTTTTTCTCTGAAAACGAAGAATTGGAACAGAGAATTGATCACTATTGGGCGAAGATCTTTACTTTAAAAGATGATTTTGATAACCCAAAACATCCCGAATTAGATAGACTTGTCAAAGCTGTTCTTGTTTTACGTCATGGGAATGCAGATGTTGAATGGGGATTCTCGCAAACATCAAAATATCTTACTAATAACAGAGTCCGTCTGTCTGAAGCATCCATAAACGGTATGCAGTCTACTAAAGATGGCCTTAAACAATATAACTATCATTGTCACAAAGTACCGATTACCAAAGACTTCATAAGAATGGGATAGGGAGCTCATAAATCATATTTGTTGCAATTGAGAAAGAAAAGAGAATTCAGGCTGAACAGAAGAAAAAAGAAGATGCCAAAGAAAAGATGAAACGAGAAAAGGAAAAGGAAAACGCAAAAAAGATATTGTTTGAGAAGAAATAGCTAGAAGTGAAAGAAGCAATAAAGATTTAAAAATTATTAGATAAGCAAGAAGCAGAGATGAAGGAAGAAGTTAAAGCTTATAAATCTTTGGTTTCTGATGCAAATGAAAAAATTAAAAGTGCAATGAAAATGAAGGATCAGAAGGGATTAAGGATTGCACAAACTATGCTAGAAGCTGTGTGCAAGAAATTGGAAGAAAATGACTCAAATTTGGAGAATATAAGGGATGAGCAGAAGGAAATTCAAAAGAGAAAGACTACTATGTTGGACAATTGGTGTGCAAGTCAATCAAAGAAACTGAAAGCAAACTGATCATTTGACGATAAAATATTTATTTTTCTTAAACATACGGTGAACTCTCACTTATGCGCCTGCCCAAGAGACCAACAGAAAAAGGCGCATAATTGAGAGAGACGTATAAGTGAACAAGCCTATTTAAAGGTCTAAAACGCAACATAGGTTCTAATGAGAGAATGAGTAAGAATTTTTCTATAGAAAAGGGACATTTTACTACGGTTTGGCAATTACTGTAACGTAACTACAATGATAAAAAAGAGAAAACAAAAATTGTAGTATACCTAATTATAAACCATTTCCTTTAAAACGATGCATAATAGATGATTGACCCTCTCCGAACTCTAGTTCAAGTGGACAAAATGCCTTCTGTGAGTAATAGAGGCAAAAGATTAAAGAGGAAAGTGAAGAAAAATGCTCATTTTTTAAAGAAAATGTTTTTTTTTTTTTAATTTTATTTTAGGGAAAATCCGGCGCATAAGTGAAATATTTATCTTTAGAGCGACGCATAAACGAATGATACTATTATTATTTTTCTATGGAATGTGCTGGGACCATTTAAAATCGTCGTATAAGTGAAAAAGGCGCATAAATGAGGCGGCGTATAAGGGAGAGTTCACTGTACTTCTTATTAAAATTCAAAATAATATTTCACTGTACAACACCTTGCAGATTTGTGGATACACATGTTTTTGCTTCATAAAGGTTGCATTTTTCAATGCAATGAGCTTATAGATGAAAAGACGTCGATAAAAGCTCCCTTTTTTGCATTGAAAAAGTCTGAAACACATGTATGCAGTACTCTGAAAATTTTAATGTTATGAATAAGATGTTTTCATGTTGTATTTTACTTTTCTGCATAAAAGTTATTATGTCTTCTAATTTTTATTCTGCATTAGCATTTTAAAATTATTTTGTTCAATCTGTATATTAGTACTTCAAAAAGCGAATTCCGAATTTAAAATTAATAAACTTGTCAGTGGAAAGAACTACTTTAATTATTTTACACAACTAAGGCTATAGCTTTAAAAAAAAATAGAAAGCTTTGTGTACCAACAGCTGGAAATCTTACTTGCAGCTTCTAGAATCGACAGTCCGATATTGTTTCTAATTATTTTGCATGTATGACATGTGCTGGCAAGCTAAAAGTATGTAAAGATCAATTCTATTTTGATGATGTTTTTTGAATATTTTTTTTTTTTTTTGATTTTGAAGTGTTCATATTTTTTATTAAAATAATTGTCCTACTTTTTCCTACTTTTTGTAAAAGTGTCCTACTTTTTTGTGAAAATGTCCTACTTTTCCTACTTTTTAACCTTTTAAATGCGCAATGACCCTTGAAAACATCTAAATCCACGTTTTGTCGTTATAGGCTACTTTTCAATCATTTTACCTTTGGAGTTAACATATTTCAAACAATATACAGTAGCCCCTCGTTATATCGCGCCTCGTTATATCACTCATTCGGATATATCGCTCTTTTTTTTTGTCTTCCAAAAAAAAAAAAAAAAAATTTTAGTTCGAAACCATTTTTGAGAAATTATGTAAGGTGCTCAGAAAAGGTCTCTTTCTCATTTATTTTGTCATGATTGAACAAACGAAGGTTCTTCTATTCTTCTGAATTCGCTGAAAAGAAGCAGCAAATTCCTGTCACCCAAACTTGCATACTACAGAAACAGTTTGGAAACTACTGAACACTTTCTTTTGTATTGATACAAAGAGTGAAACGCATCTGGTAAGTGTCAAGAAAACACACGCCCTAAAATCTAATGTTCGAACAAATGAATTTTTATGTATGTGCACGTATAATTTACTTGTATGCTAGATAGAAAAATATTTTTAAAGACCTCGGTTATATCGCGCTTTCGGATATATCGCGCTGTTTTCTTGTCCCCCGAAAAGCGCGATATAACGAGGGGTTACTGTAATTTCTTATTTATCTGGAAAAAATTTCCTATATTGCCGTAATATTTTAATCGTGAGTCCTCAATTCATTTTAGAAGTCTTCAGTTCAGTCTCATAGGTAGACCCTATTGAGTACAGGTGCTGATTCAATTTGCGTGTCAATATCTTGAAGGGGGGTGGAGCAATCACACGTGTACTGCACGGGGTGATTGCTATATCTCAGGAAGTAACCGGCGGAATCAAACGAAAATTGGTCCATAGGTAGACACTATTGAGTACAAGTGCTGATTCAATTTGTGTGTCAATATCTCAAAGGGAGGTGGAGCAATCAAAAGTGCTTATTTTGTCATTGCACCTACTGTATCTCGAGAAATATTGCTGCGATTTGAATGAAATTTGGAATAACACCAACCCAATATAGAAGCAAGCATCGATTAAATTTAGGTGCCAATCGCCCCAGGGGGAGGGTGGGGTGATTTTTGCGCTTAGTCAACAATGCAAAAAATTAATTCATTAAAAAATCGCTTTCACGCTATTTAATTATCCAAACACCTGAAAACTTTCAATAATTTGAAATTTTTAACTGTTGCTAATTTCTTTTTACTAACAAATAAAATTTTTGCAATGATTTCCAATTTCGCTCATTGATTCTGCATTTGCAGGGTTATTACGATAATTGGGAAATTGGAGCTGTCTCCAATTATTCGGGCGAGTACGTATTTTATTTTGTAACCGGAATTCATAAGATAGTTATAGAAGAAAGTTCCATGACGGCCACAACAGCTAGTTAATGTTGTCAAAAGAAAGTTTGAATATCAGTTAACTTTAATGGCTGTTTTAGTAAATTAATTTCAGTCTTGAATTTTTAATAAAAGACTATCTCTTTCAGTCTGAATTTATTGCTGACTATGACAAACGCCGAGAGTTTATTACCGGATTCACTGGTTCAGCTGGTATGTTACTGTTGTTTGTTTTGTCTTTATTCAAACTGAAGTAAATTTTCCTTTTTTCGCTCTCTCTCTCTTTTTTCCTCCAGGAATTTGAATTTTTACTTCCGGGAGGCAAAGGGTGTGCGCTCAACATAAATGACACCAAAACACAGCAAAAACCACACCCACTTACATGTACAAATGAAGTATTACGACTCACATGTATTTTCATATACAATGGCTTTTTGTTACATTGATTTCCCAAAGTCGGAGGGAGGGGCAATTGACTCGCCCCGTGCCCCCCTCCCCCAAATGACTGGCCTGTTTTTACCAACACTTTTTAGTGGGTAGGGTGAGAGAGCAGTGTTTGTACTGATTTTTAATTGCAATATAGCTTCCAGACCTTAACACTTCTTAGCAGATTTGAATACTTATTGCTCTTCATTTTAATATATTTACCTTTGTTGATTTATTTTACTTAAGGAAAATCATAATTGCTTAAAACAATAATTTTAATGAAACTTATTATTATAAAGTAATGCTGAATGAATTTGTGTAGTTGCATTTAAAGTGGTGTCTTGTGAATATCCCATTTTGAAAACTTGTATAAATTTTGGGCAGTAATTTAACCCTCCTTTTATCTCAATAATTTGTCATAAATAGATAGTTACTGTTTATGTTCTAACACGAATGTTATTTATATATTATTTAAGCTATGTTATTTTTCGTTATAGGTACAGCTGTAGTTCTTTTGGATGCTGCAGCATTGTGGACTGATGGACGCTATTTTTTGCAAGCTGAAAAAGAATTAGACTGCAATTGGATTTTAATGAAAAAAAATACGAAAGGCGTTCCTGCTCTTTATGATTGGTTACTCACGTCACTGGAAGTAGGATCCAAAGTTGGAGCTGATTCTAAATTAATTCCTTATAGAGAGGTTTGTTTTGCAATTAAATAATTGGTTAAATAAGTTTATTCACGTAAATTGTCTTAGAAAATAAGAATAATTCTGTGATATGCAATGGTATTTAGTTCTGTAAACTATTATTTATTGCTCAGTATGAGTTAAAAGTGTAAAGCTAATACAAGAATAACTATAAGTAGAGATTAAATGGTATTAAAAGAGAATTTACTTTTGATAAATGATTCCAGTATTTATTAATGTTAAGTAGTAAGTCTAGTACGGAAAGAAAAATTTTATTCTTAAAATAACCAGTATATCTGGTTTCTGATTAAAAAATTCTAAGTTATTGTTGAAGCCATGATGGTTATTTCTTATGAAGTTCATTCTTATGTAGTGGCTGTTTCTGAAAGAAAAAATGGAACAAGGTAATATTTCTCTAGTCGCAGATCAGAGTAACCTAGTGGATGATATTTGGAGCATACCTCAGGGGCGTGTACCAGAATCCGTTTCCCATATTTTCGTACGTGATGTAAAATATGCAGGTAAATTAAATTTTTCTCTTAATTTTTGCTGCATTGAACTATTTTCGTTAGAGTTAATGATAATAGCTGTTAAAACAGTTCTCAAAAGAAATTCTTTGTTAAATGGGGATAAACTTCAGAAACTAAAAATTTTCAGAAATAAACCATCAAAAATTCAGTAAAGCAGAAAAAAAACACGCAAAACATGTTTTTCAAAAATACATTGAATGTTGAAGAAACCATACTTCTGGAATCCTACTTCAACTTCAATGTATGTTCAAGAAGCAAAATTAGTAATTGAATGAACAAAGTAGTGAGGAAAATATCTGAGGAACTAATCTGTGCCAGTTATCCCTCCTTTTTTTTATTGAGCTCCCTAAAAAAGGAGGGGGGGATAAGGCATTGTCAAGGTCATAACAAAACTTACCCGAGCCACCCTATATCATTTTTAAGAACAAAAATAATAAAATATTCGTTTGATAAAACATTGGGGGGGGGGGGGGTTCTGGAGAGTTTCAAAAAGTGATGCAACTTAAACAGATGAAAACCCATCTATAAATGCTGAAGCAGATGCTAATTTAGTGACTGCTATATCTTCTCTTACTCTTTTTTTTTTTTTTTTTTTTGTTACTGAAAAAAATTAGTTGGTTAGTATCTGCCAGGACTGTAAAGTCGAAGGGGAAAGGACATACTCCGAAACCCCAATGACTGCATGACTCTGTCTCTAACTCCGTAGCGTTGGCAGTGCTGCAAACTCGTAGAGAAAATGACGAACTCTCACTCTTGCAGTTTCAAAACCACAGACTTCTAACTCTTGACTCCTTTACTCCAAAAGCAGTCAGACTCCAGTTCCACGGCCGCCTGGTATCTACCAATATCAAAATAATGTTCATAAAATGTTTAATTTGTAATTAGATTTTGTTGTACCTTTTGCAAAATATTATTTAAAATCTAGTTAAGTTACTGGTTGAAATAATACTTAATTTTATTTTGAACGAAATTAATTAAGAAATTTTATGCACTACTTGGTGCCTTATTCCTGAATGATTTTGTGCCTTTTATTGATATACAAACATCTTTAGGTAATTTTCATACCCAAAGCTATTGTCTTGAACATCACACCCCCCCCCCCCCTCTAAAATGTTGGTCTGTATCCACCCCTGTAGCAAATAGTAAAATAAGGAGACATTCATGCATACGTAAAATAATACAATTACAGATATTGATGATTCCATCTGATAATATTTATTGTTTAGTAACATGACGTTAGCTGCTTTTCTTTTTGAATACCTTTTGTATTTATATATTAGTTTTGTCGTAATGAAGCCGTGAAGAACTGCTTACCCAGTACCGTATATACTCGCGTATAAGTCGAAAAATTTAGTCCAAAAATGAAGTTGAAAGTTAGGGGGTCGACTTATACGCTGGGCAGAATTTCCGAAAATTTTTCCCGATCAACTTTTGGAAAAAAACACTCAAAAACGAGAAGATTTTTTAGATTCAGTCCAACTATTTTAAATGGACGCTAAAGAAGTAAATACTCATACATTCTACTGTATTTTTGCATGGTTTGGTTGTGAAATAAAGAATAAATATTTACAATAAACGACCGACGTCGTTAAAGTGCGGGAATTGCCGAATTCGCGAATTTTCCGATTGATGATGTTTATCCTTTAGAAACAGCATATAATACGGCTACATCGCAAAATTTTATTGATAATAATAATGCAAAAAGAAAGCAACAAATGGCAAAAATCGTCGCTGCAAAATCGAACCCTTACAAAAACCACGATCGTAAAATCGAACCCTTTACAAAAATCGCAATCGCAAAAATGAACTCTTTTTGTGAAAAGAATAACAATCGTGTTATTTTCAACTCAAAAATGTTCACTGCATTCCATTTTCCTTCTTTTTAAAACGCTCATATATTTAAAAATTGCGGTAAAACGTTCCCGGATCGGTCCCGTTTTAAAAAAAATCGAGATCGCAAAAATGAACCCTTTTGGTGAAAAGGATTGACAGTCGTGCTGTTTTTAACACAAGAATGTTCCAGTGCATTTCAATTTCCTTATTTTCAAAACATTTATGTTTAAAAATCGCGGCAAAAGGTTCCTGATCATTTCAGAAAGTGTGGTCTCGACTTATACGCAAGTTTTCGGTTTTTTCCCTATTTTCCTTAAAAAAGTAGGGGGGTTGACTTATACGCGAGATCGACCTATACGCGAGTATATACGGTAATGTTTTACCCGTTTTTACAGGTAAATCTTGGGAGCAAAAAGTCCAGGAGTTAAGAAATTTATTGCATGAAAAGAAAGCTGATGCAATTATCATAACTGCTTTAGATGAAATAGCATGTAAGTTTTTTATGCATTTTTTGAAAAGCTTCGGGAAAAAAATTTTGTAACAAAAAAGATCTTTAAGTTTTTTATTTGATGATATGCAGCCTATCTTTTGTTTTATGTTCGTATCCTTTAACTTCAGATTTTTTATAAATTAAGCATATTAATTCATTTGAATCATATGATGCATACTCGCAAATGGTGCCTTCTTTGTATAAATTACATTGTAAACTCGCAAGTAAACTTGCAAGAAAGATTATTGAAATCTTTTACTGGTATTTCAGAACCATAAAGGTTTTATATCAAATTCCAGAAGAAACTTACAGATATTGATTTGTTATTACATTGCTTTACATATTGATCTGTTGTTACTAGAGATGGGCCTAAGCTTTGGTTAATCCAAAGCATGAGCTGTGCTTTGGTCGCTACGGCCCATAATGACTTAGGTTGTAAATTTTCATTTTACAGCTATAATTTCATAAAATATTGTCCTTTAGGCTATATACACTATTATAAAATATTCTTAAACATAGAAGAAAATTATATTTAAATAAAATGATTGTGTGTATTAAGCCCATGAAAACATATACTGTTAAATAATTAACAGCACATTATATTTAATTTAAAAATTCTTATGAAATAAGTTAATTAAATTAAATTACATTAGCTAATAATTACATGAACACTTTAGTTGCTTTAAAATAAAGCTAGTGAGACAAGACTGTCTTACACATTTCTAGTATTGACGCTTACAAGGGGACCTTACAGGTTGTCACTCACCGATTTTGATGAGTTTTATATATTATGCAGAGGGACCCACCCTAAGTATTTTAGCAAAAGGATATTCCTCAATGCGTCTTAGTTTTCGAGATATGATGATCCAAAGTTTAGATCGAAGTTGTTATAGAGGTACGGTTGAGCAGTGGTCACAATAGCGGCCGTAGCCCAGTGAACAAGGTCCCCCACTCTGACCGCTGGAGGTCTGGGGATCGAGTCCCGTGAATTAACAATATTAAAAATTGAAAAAATAGATTTATTTTTTAAATGAATAAATAAATAAAATAAAAATGAATAATTAAGCAATTTTCCATTAACTATCGAATTTATTTCGATTTTAAAGAGAAAAAAAAATTATGTCACAGGACTCTATCCCCAGACCTCCAGCGGTCGGAGTGGGGGACCTTGCCCACCTCAAAATCGGTGAGTGACAATCTGTAAGGTCCCCTTATTAGATATAGAATTGCTAATTTTGAACATTTACCAAACGAGGACTTTTTTTAAGGCCATATTTTACTTTTAAAAGTTGTAGGTATACAATTTCAGTTTTTCTTACACTCATTAATATGTTGACAAAATTTAATAGATTTTCTGGATATTGATGAAAATTATTAATAATAGTCCAGTATTATAAAACATCCCAGGAGCTAACAAAAAGTAAATTGAAGCTGAAGTTTTATTTATTTTTTAACAAACAAAATGTGAAGACGGTACCCATTCCTTGCAGATCTACTTTTGAGGAAAGATATTAAGTTTCTATTTCATTTGTTACTTCAAGGAAGACTTTACTTCTATTTGAAGTAAACATTTCTAAAACTAATGTTTTTTTTTTTTTTTTTTAAATATAAATACTGAGTGATAAGTAAGGAAGAATATCTGTGCTTGACTCTTACAAATTCAGCTTCAAAATTTTTAATTAAGAATATTTATATATCTGTTACACATAAAATAGTATTTAACAAGTCAAGTATTGTTTTTGAAAACAGTTTTAAAGTTCTGTTTTTAAGTCATATAAATTGACTTTTTTCTATATTTTATAGGGTTGTTTAATTTACGTAGCAGTGATGAAACTTATACTCCAATTTTTAAAAGCTATGCTTTCATTTCAAAAGACTGGCTAAAGTGAGTATTTCTTTTCTTCTATTGTTTTTAATGGAAGTTAATCAATTCTAATTTGTACCATAAAAGCTTCTTAGCTGTAAATTTTTTAACCTTATTAAAAGTCATTTATTTCCAGATTGTTTATAAAACGTCTGAAGTTGACTCCAGATGTAGAAAAATATTTATGTCCAAATGCGTATAACAGTTCTGAATGCATTATGGTAAGTTTTTACAAAAACTTGTACATTTGTACTTTGGTACAGGAAAAAAAATCGGTAATAGCGAACATAAAAATAAATAAATAAATAAAAAAATATCATTGAAATTATTTTTCCTATAATTTAAAAAATTATTTTATGTACTAATATTACACAGTAAGAGAGTTGGGTACAGTCGATGTCATCAAAAATTCGGCAATCCATATCGTTTCTTTAGAGTGCATTTTTAAATTAGTTAATCATTAGCTATTAGTGAATTTCAAAATATTATTTGTTCTTCAAAAAAAAGCACAAGAATCTCCGCAAATTTATTTATAAAACTGTTTGATTCTGCTAATAGAATAAACTATCCGTTTTATTATTGTTGTTGATGTTTTTGATTTTTTAAATATATTTGCTTTTATCAAAACCATTTAATAAACAAAATGAGACACAATAGTATATAAAGATGAAACTTAGAACATATGTATCTGTTAAGGTGAGTTTATAATTCAGCATGACATTTAGGATTGTTTGAATGGAATTTGTCTCATTGTGTCTTGCGCATACATAGTCACCCTATAAATGTTTAAATTAATGAATAAAATATTATTGTTGCTTATTTTTAAAAAATAACATTGTTAAGTACGAATTCATGCTCTAATAACACTATGCGGCAAAAAAAAAAAAAAAAAAAACTTGAAAATGCTTCTGGCATTTTGAAGGCTGATTCTTATGTAAAATGACCCCCTGAATCCGAATATGACCCCCGTTTTCCCCCATCACGTACCAAATTTTTTTTAAACGCCCCCCTTTTTTTCATGTTTCCTTAGTTTCAGAGCTATTATATTTTTTTGGAGGGAAAAGGAGCCTTATATTCACCCCTAAACTTTTTTAGAGGTCAAGAGAGACTCAAAGTTTAAAATCATGAGCACCGAGAAAAAATCAGGGAATTTGGGGGGGCGTAGCCCCCCAAAATATTTGAAAAAACCCCAAAAATGATCTTTTTATTCTAGTTTCTTTAAAAAGACCTTTAAAACATTTTTTTCAGTGCAGAACCAGAGTATAGGATCCACTCCTATGGCTCCTGGGTCAGAAAAAATTTTCACGCTGTAAAATTTAAAAAAAAAAATAAAATAATGCTCTAAAAATCGCACTTTGCACTCGAGTTTTAAAGCAGGTCTTGAGCCAAAAAAACAAAATTGTGGCTGATTCTTATGTCAAATGACCCCCTATTTCCAAATATGACCTCAGTTCCCCCCTCCACCCCCTCTTTCCAGAGAGCCCCCCCCCCCCCCATTCAGAGTCATTTTACAAAAAAATTATTTAAAAAAAAACAGTGCTTAAAAAAAAAACGTATTTCCAGATTTTAAAAAGTTTTTTTTGGGGAGGAGGTGAAGGGGGGGGGTGCAGGTGTACACATTTTTATCTAAGTCGCTCAGTTTGCTTTACATGTTCATGATTTTCAACTTTGCACCTCTCTATCTATCAATAAGAGTGTTAACGGTTAATGTCAAGCTCATTTAATCTGAAAATCAAAATATTGGCTCGGAAACCGTTGAAAACTAAAAAACAAGTAGGGGGGGGGGCTTTTTGTGAAAGTGGTGATTTATAGCATTTGGAAAAAATGGGTCACTTTGCAGAAGAGTCAGCCGGAACAGTCTTCTTTCAAGCGGACTTGCGATGCGACTGATATGCAACGAGCCACCCTTACAAGAAAAAAAAATATTTTTTTTAAATTTTATAATATAATTTGTTTTCTACAAAGCGAAATAATTTCAAACACATTAATCAAAGAGAAAATCGAATACTCTGATTTTTCACAGAAAAAAAGGTTTAAAATGTCTCTTAGAAAAACAGGAAAAGATTTTTTTTCTTGGGGGGGGGGGTATACCGCTCTAGTTTAAATTTTTTGTACGCATGTACATGATTTTGAACTTTGAACCTCTTTTGCCTTTTAGAATTATGTTAACGGGTTACGTAATGTACTTTTCCCCTCCGAATTAGTAAAATGACTGAATTGGGGAGGGGGGCGCTCTCTGGAAAGAGGGGGTGGAGGGGGGAACTGAGGTCATATTTTGAAATACGGGGTCATTTGACATAAGAATCAATTTTGTTTTTTTTGGCTGAAGACCTGCTTTGAAACTCGAGTGCAAAGTGCGATTTTTAGAGCATTATTTTATTTTTTAAAAAAAATTTTACAGCGTGCAAATTTTTTCTGACCCAGGAGAAATAGGAGCGGATCCTATATTCTGATTCTGCACCGAAAAAAATGTTTTAAAGGTCTTTTTAAAGAAACTTGAATAAAAAGATCGTTTTTGGGGATTTTTCAAATATTTTGGGGGGGCTACGCACCCTTAAGTTCCCCGATTTTTTCTCTATGCTTATGATTTTAAACTTTAGGTCTCTCTTGACCTCCAAAAAAATTTTGGGGTGAATATAAGGCTCCTTTCCCCTCCAAAAAATATAATAGCTCTGAAACTAAGGGAAAATGAAAAAAAAAGGGGAGGCGTTTTAAAAAAAATTGGTACGTGATGGGGGAAAACGGGGGTCATATTCGGGTTCAGGGGGTCATTTTACATAAGAATCGGCCTTCAAAATGCCAGAAGCATTTTCAAAGTTTTTTTTTTTGCCGCACAGTGTAATTAGTAGTTTTAGTTCATAAATAATGGACATTGTTTTTTATATTTCATCATATTTTTAAGAGCAATCTGAGTTGTGATGGTTTGAATAAACTTTGTTCTAGTGCTTTAAAACTCAAATAATAAGAGCATGATAAAAAAAAATATTTAAATTACTGAATAAAATGTTATTGTTGCTTATTTTTAAAAAATAACATTTTTAAGTACGTCATCTTGCTCTAATAATTAGTAGTTTTAGTTCATAAATAATGGACATTGTTTTTTATATTTCATCATATTTTTAAGAGCAATCTGAGTTATGATGGTTTGAATCAATATATCTATTTTTTAATGCCCCATCCCTCTTTTTTTTTTTTTTTTTCAAAAGTAAAGTAATCTACTTAAACAGAAACAAATGGTTCATATATTTTTATTAGTAGTTTTTAAATGTTACTAGATGATAGTATGAAAATTTAAAAAAATATTGTATAGAATAAAGGAAAAAAGAAGTTTCATTTCATTGATGTAAATCGAGTAGTTTTCATGTATATGTTTTAAACGTCCCAGCAAATTGTGTTTTGAATGAATGATGCAATGAAAAGCCAAAAAGTGATTTGATTTTTTAGTGAGATAAATGATGTTAAAGGATAATGTTCGCAAAAAAGAACAGTAAGTTAAAAGGAGTTGCCTTTCAGTATTAGAAAAAAGAAACAATGTTTGCTACAGGTAGTAGAAGTATAACTGTATTTATGTGTAGAAGCCTCAGAATTATGCAAATTGAAAAACATGCATATTTATTATTTCAAATTACGAGGGTTGTCCGTAAAGTAAGTTTCCCTAATTTTTTTCGCAATGAATCGATTTTTTATTCACATCAAGTAGTACATCATTAAAAAGCTTGGACTTTTATCTATTTTTCTACCTAGTCCCCTTTTACTTCGATGCACTTTTTCATGCGCGTAACCATCTTTTTTATTCCTTCGTCGTAGAAGTTTCCCGCCTCACTGCGAAGGTAATTCAGGACCTCATCTTTTAGCTCTTCTCCGGTTGCGAAATTCGTACCTCCCAGATGTTTTTTCAAACCAGGGAAGAGATGATAATCACTTGGGGCCAGATCCGGGCTGTAGGGAGGGGGAAGGACTGTCTTCCACCTGAAATCCTTAATGAGCGACGTGTTTTGCCGGCTGTATGCGGACGAGCATTATCTTGATGAAAACGGACTCCGCTAGACAGCATGCCCCTTCTCTTGTTCTGTATGGCTCTTTTAAGGTTTGTCAGAGTTTCGCAGTAGCGGTCAGCATTTATTGTTGTACCAGTGGGCATAAATTCACACAGCAATAGACCTTTTCTGTCCCATAGCACCGTTGCCATGATTTTGCCGGCAGACAGCGTTTGTTTAAACTTCCGCATTAATGGCGAATGCGGATGTTTCCACTGCTTTGACTGTTCCTTGGTTTCCGGTGTCGCATAGTGAACCCAAGTTTCGTCCCCAGTGACTATGGAGTCCAAAATTTCTTCACTGCCGGCTTCGTAGTCCGCGATAAATTTGGTAGCCGCTTCAACACGTTGTTTTTTGTTGTCCTCTGTGAGCATTTTGGGCACCCACCTGGCACAAACCTTCGAATATCCTAAATGTTCCGTTAAAATCTTGTCGATAGATGTTTTGCTGACATCTGGAATCATCGCACTAAGATCTCGAACCGTCATTCTGCGATCTGCCAGCATTGCCGCTTCCATCCTCGCAATTGTTCCATCGCTAAGCGATGGGCGTCCGGATCGCTGTTCGTCATGGACGTCTATTCGCCCTTCTTTAAACTCTTGGATCCATTTCCGCAGAATTTGCACCTTTATGCATCCTTCTCCATAAACTTCTGTAAGTTGGGTATGGATTTCTGTCGTCGAATTTCCTTTGGCACACAAAAAACGAATCACTGATCTCACTTCGCGTTTGGCGGGCAAAGGAATCGGAAGCTCCATTCTTAATGGCTGCCAAAACCAAACTTACGGTTACAGTGAGTTCAACTGGGCGGGAATGTGGAGGGGAGCAATCAAGCTATGTGCTAGGGTTACCAGATTGCGCGTAACAGCGATTCACGTGCTTGTGGAAATTAGAGAAACTTACTTTACGGACAACCCTCGTATTATACAAGAAATTATCACTTTCCTGCTCCAAAATTGCAAATTTTTTCTCCAAGATAGACATTATAGACATTTTCTTTTTACTAAACAATGTCGGAACACCCTGCTAATGTATAAATTTTAAAAAATGTTATACTTAGGATAATAAGTTATTAAAAAATGACAGTTGTGTTAAAAGAATGCTAAACCTCTTAAAATATTGTTTGTACACCTCAAAGTAGCAGTTTAAACCTGCATATTTTTATGTTTGTCTTTTTATAATACAGTTTATTTTTGGTGAAAAAGCTTTTTCTCAAAAAAATATTTTTACCTTTTATTCTTTTACAGGTCAGTGAGTACAACAGTGCTTTTGAAGAAATTGCCAATTTAATAAAGGACTGTAAAACAGTGTTAATTTCATCAGATTCTAGTTATGCTGTAGTAACTTTAATACCAAAAGTAATTAGCATTTATACATATTTATTCATTTGGATCTTAATTGAAAGCATGACAAGTAATTGTTCATTACGTTGCATACCAATGAAAGTTATTTAGCTTAAAAACTGATTGCTTGTACATTCTAACTACATAGTTTGATTATGAATTGATTTAGTGGTTATATTTTCAGTAACCAAAGCTTTCCTGTTTTATCAAAAGAAAACAAAACAATGCTCTCTTTGAATAGGGAAAAAACCTATATATATATATATATATACATATCAGTGGCTTGCCGTCCATAGACCAGAGGGACTAGGCTAGTCCCTTAAATAATCGACCAGTCAAAAATGTAAAAAAAATGTTTCTACTAAAACATTAATTTTATATTTAAAATGTCCACAAGCAAAAGTGAAGGTGAATGTATCCCCTCCTAAAGCGCTCTTTAAAGAGCCTCCTATTTCTCTGTTTCTCCGGCGTTTGCGTCGCTCGCCCCGACTTGCTCGAGCGAGGGACCAGTAGACAGAAGCCTGTTTCTTTCAAGTCGGTTATTGCTTGCCCGAATCTTGGCGTTCGCTCGTAAGCTTATATTTGATCAATTAACACCGTGACCGAACAATCTGAAGATCCATGTTTTTGGGCCTTTTGTATAGGTTTCAAAGTGAGTTTCAGAACCAGCAAACCGACTTCTAAAAACTATTTTCCTCTTTCTACTCGTAATTTTAATTTATGGCAGGGGACTCGGTTGTAGAATCGAGTCCTCTGCTGGACGTCATGGACGAGCATGTGCAGTTCAACTGATTAATCAGGAGCACCGGTGAAAATCGCTTTAGGGGTTAGTTAAAAGGCACTTATGAACACTTGTTTTCTTTCTTCCTTTTTTTAAAGGGGGTAGGGGAAGTCCCCTCATCAACTGTTTCCCTCGCTGTTATTGTCATTGTTTGTTATTATATTTTTTTACTGCTCTTAAATAAAGGACTTCAGAATTACTAATATGTTATTATGTTTGCAAATGAAGTAACAAAATGTACTTTTGTAAGTGAAACAGAATTTTCACCTTGTTGAAAATATTTTTTTGATATTTTATAATTATTTTGTCCAGCTTAAGTGACTTTTACTGTCAAATTGTAAGTTTATTTTTAAAACACATAATGCGTATGGGATTTTTTTAGCAGCTTGATTTATTTGGTCCTCAAAATTTTTCATTCAGCTTTACCATAAGAAATGATTTGTATATTTTAAATTTTTATTTTGTTCCCTTTGAAGAATTGATTTTTATGATTAGGTTTTCCAAGCATTAAATACAATTTGAATTGTTTAAATTTTAATTTGTTTTTATGTAGCTGTGAAAGACCGAAATTGGCGAATGTCAACATTTACCAGATTTGCATTTGACAGACAGTAACATAAAAAATATATGCACTGTTTAATGCAAACAACTGGTCCCCTGTAAACTATTGCTCCGCACGTCATTGATATATATATATATATATATATATATATATATATATATATATATATATATATATATATATATATATATATATATATATATATATATATTGAAATACAATTTATGTTACCTCATAGGTGTAAAGAATTTTTATTACTTTTAAGGTGAAATTATTATTCCTAATATTTAATGTGTGTTGGTTCATTTGGCATGTTGTAGATTTACATATAATTGTTTTTCTGTTTCATATTGTTGAACATGTGTTTTGTTCTATTGTCACTCCAAAAGACTAGAGGATTATTAGCTGTTTTTAATTTGAGTAATTTCTTTTTTATGCTGTTGTTCTTATTATTTCTATTCTGACAGGTTATTAGAAATCGTGTTTCTATTATTAACAATGAACATGTATCATTAATAATGTAATGCAGTACACCAAATATTGTTTCTAATACTAAGCACTTATTGGATTTTGGAATTGAGTAGTTCCAATGACTATAAATGAAAAATCTTTTATATTGGTGACTACATAAACGCAATCTCCCCACCACGGCTTCATTTCTAACAAAAAGAAAGTTATTGCTTAGAGTAATAAAGTAATGTTTTTAAGAAGGAATTTTGGTAATTCTTTTTGATAAAGAAAATTTCATAGCCGGTCAGTTAAGGCAGAACATTAAAAACTTATGTTTTAACTGACTTTTAACCTTCTGCAAGTGTTATTTATCTTAATTTTCAATTCTTTTACAATATACTTTTATTATTGTTGTTGAATATGTTTTAGGCTTGTAGTAGTAGTAAATCCATATTCTTTTGTGCTTTATATGAACTTACTATACACAAATATATCTGCAATCTGTTTTATAAACCTTTGTGCATTTGTTCTTAAATTCTTCTAACGATCTTTTAAAATGATTGAATAATGTTTTTTTTTTTTCCTTTCTTTTAAGGAAAAACAGATGATAGATCTAGAAGCATCTCTTATATCAAGTTTGAAAGTAATAAAAAGTCCGGTGGAAATAACTGGAATGAAAAATGCTGCTGTGAGTATTGCATCTACTTTAGATTACAGAGTAGAGTTGAAAAGGCGAAGTCAGTATTATGTCTGTCCTTAACCGTATGCAACAAATGTTTATCATACTTATTTTATGTTAACACATTATAACTGATAAGAAGGGCACGAAAAATATAAATGGTAGCCTGAGAGCCCCCATTGTACAAAACATGGTGATTCTTTTGAAGTGTTATTTGACACTGGTAAATAAATGAGATAAACATAAGTATTATTGCAACTTTTTTTTTTCTTTTCTTTTTGTGTGTATAGTACTGTAGTTGGAAAGAAATATTTGGGGGAGCACACCTTTTTTTCAGATTAGATATGATGGTTGGCAATTTTTAATCAATTCAAAAAAGGTTAGTCTGATTGCTTATGCTAGCTTTCACTCAATTTGTTGATTTTTATTATTATTATTTTTTTTATATGGTTTTAAACCATTTCATATTCAATTCACATTAGTTTTCTGTGGTGTAACAAAAGGCACCATTTTGTGGCGTGTTTCTGCGATATTTTGCAATGAAAATAGTTCGTTTATTTTATAAAAATTAAATTAATGCAAAAAAGGTAAGTTAAAAATTTAAGGGGAAAATATTCCCTAGAAATTCAAAATAAAAGAAATTAAATCAAAGGCCGAAACGTAAGTGGAAGGTAGCAATGAAAAAAATACATTCCGCAATAACTCCAGACCAACGCCTAGCCTGAGTGCCTAAGATTTTAGATCCAAAATTAAGAAAACAAAAAAAAAAATGACTTACCCCTTTTTGTCGTGTTATGTAGAATCATTTCAGTAATACACAAATATCTTCATTCAGCATGGTTTTTTTTTTATTCATAGAAGCTTCGTTCAGATCTTACATACTTTTACATATGGTGCATCCTATGGGAGATCTCCTTACAGAAATGGTAAAGAAAAGGTTGTAACTGAATTAGATTTTTTGATCTTGCATAATGAGTCTATTGTCCTTTACAGATAAAAATTAAAAAAAAAGTTCTAAAAGCGGAATTAGGATACATCTTGCAGAACTCACAAATATGTCCATGGAAATAGTCAGATGGAGCTTTCATGTAACTAATCGAGGCTGGACATCAAAAAAAGGTTTCCTTGGCGAGTGAAGCAAAGAATTGCGCACATTATTAATCGGCTCTCGCAACTATGCTCAAGAAAAATGGAAGGCGTTCATGATGAAAACAGCAGACGGTTGCGAAGAGCGTTGTGAGGGCGATGTATATGGAGACAGTAGAAAATTGATTTCAATGAGTTGGTTAAGCGACACATCTCTAAGATAACTGGAGTGGAGATGGTCATGGCATTACGTGTTATTTCTGTAAGGAGTACTTATTGCAGAGCAAGAATCAATAGGTAAAAAAACGAAGATCATGCTGCCTATTCAGAATCTGGGTTCCGCAAATACTCCCTTCTAGGTGGGAGCCTTCACAGCCCTGCCACCATCGGCTTGTGCAGATAACCGCATCACCACCTCTTTGAAAAACAGATCTCAAGAAAAAAAAATTCACATCTTGAAGAGAGCAGCGCGTCTTATTGACACCAAGTTGCGGGGGAGTCTGAGTGGAAAATTCGCACCTTTCACACTAGACTGCGGTGGCTGACCTTGAGCCGTCCAATCACAGACCAGCGTGGGTGAGGAGTCAATGCTCGCTTCGACATGCATGAGGGGAAAATAGCCAATGGAAAGAGGCGTGGGTCAAAATCTGCCCTCGACTACAACTCCGCTGGAAAAAATATCTGAAGAAGAGTTTTAAAAAAATGGCTAAAAATGAGGAAGACACGAAAAGATCCAAATTTAGATAAAAGTGGGAATTAAAAATCGCAAATCGAAAAAGCATTAAATTGGCCGAAAATGCTTAAACGATATATCGAAATGCATGGAAAATTAAGGGGGGATAAAACTCTTGAGACGAGAAAACGTTCTGATGTGAATTTAAAAAGTTGTTGATAGAGAAAAGCAGGAAACGGCGTTAAGCGATCGTGAATGATAAGTTACAAACTGATTGATAAACTGAAAAACTCCTAACAATGTGATGCAATATCACATTTTCCTAGGGTAAGCTAAATGTTTTGGGGAATGACATCACCCCTCCTCCAACTACATGACTGTGCGAGGATATTTTTTTTGATGGGATTTGGGGGATGTGTACAGATCTCCATAAATGAACTTGACAAATGTTTTGAAATTTTTTAGCAGTTCCAAATCCTTCTTTTCATTTTTTAAGATGTCATGAATATGAGTATTCTCTTTCATCTCTTTCTTTTCTAAACCAGCTGTCATTTGATACTTTGTGTCTGCATTAGTTAAAGTCCCACAGCAATTGCTTATTTATTCTCACTGTTGCACTAAATTAATTTTAGCTAACAGTGTGTTGGTAATCTCAGATTCAATGGAAAGACATCTTCTTCCAACTTGATTATTGAACATTCCAAACTATCAGGTACATAACAAGCAAAACTGCAGCCTCTTGATGCTGTAACCTAAATGTTGATATATGCTTGCATTTTAACTGATACTGTGAGAAATAATGCATTTTGTAGGCAACTTCTGCCAGGGCTGTCCAAAAAGAGGGGCGATCATTAGGCAATAAAATATGAGAGGGCGCCGTAAATGAAACTTTTACTGCATTGCATTTTTTCTTTGCATTTTTTAAGCATTATTTTTCTTATTTAGTTGTTTAAATGCTATGACATACTTTATTCCTTTCTTTTCTGATGCTCAGATATTGCATGTTCTATTACGTAATAATCAAAATATTTTTTTAAAAATCTGTACTTTTGAATTCATTATGCACACACTACAGTTTGCATTTAAAAAGCCAAAATTTATCTTTCTGTGTACCGAAGTGTTTTATAACCAGCTTCATTTCTTTCTCGGTTTGAGATAGGGGGTTGAACGTTTGAAAATGTTCTCTTCGGGAGCTGTTGTCTGTTGGGACAGCCCTGACTTCTGCAATCAATAGAGATTGCTGGATTTGAAATATCAGAACAGCATAGCTGGATTTCAAACTAATTATTTCAGGGATTTTTTTAATCAAAATTAGCATGAACAATACTGTGAGCTAAGGATGCAAGTACTAAGATACTAATTTTTAACTCTTTATTAGCACTTTGCATAGATTTCAGAATGATGCAACAATGGGCTCATTTTATTGGCCCTTTGTCATGCTTCCTAACGTAACCAATTGCAACAATCGAATCAATAACAAAAATGATAAGTGACATCACCTTTAATAGTTCCAATGTAACTTCACATGGGCAAAGTGCTATTTATAGGTTGTGCATTGCACTATCAATTGTAAATGATGCTATTTTATTTTCGCTTTTTTATTTTGTCTTTAATCTGCAAGGACTGTATAAAGTAAAATTAACAAAGTTGAATATTAATACACTTTTTCTTTATTACAGTTCATTTAGCTTTTATTTTGTGTTTCTTAAATTTCTTCAATTTTTATTTAATTTTAATGAATCGTTTTCATATGTAAGGTTGTGTTTGCGAAATTGTTTGCATTTTGATTGTGAAAAAATGTATGGTTTATTACATAATTCAAATTGGAAAAAACTCTTCTCATAGTTCTGAGGTAAATTTTAATAGCATTTATCATGGTGCATGTTTAATTAATTTATTCCCTTATAAATAAATTACGCAAGTTTTCTAAGACATAATTAGCCAATATCTGTAGTTAACCCATTTATACTTATTTTATCAGTTTCAATTTTCATTCCTTTTCCAGATGAAAGATTCGGTTGCAATTATTGATTTTCTTGCTATGCTGGAAAGTGAAGTCGCAAAAGGTAAACATTGGGATGAGATAAAAGCCTCAAAGACTCTCTCAAAATATAGAAAGTAAATAGGATACATTTATAAATTTGTATTGTCAATGTTTTCTCATTTTCTTAAGAGCTTACTCTTTTAAGGTTTTGTAATAAATTATTATTCTACTGCAATAGAATTTCAAAGTAAAACAAGAAGAAAAGAAAAAAAAAACCTGTTTTGTAAATACTGTCCGCCCTGTTTAATAAGGTAACGAATAAACAAATACCCCTTGTATACGAATAAAATATCTTGGAACCGAATATTTCCCATGCCATAGACACAATGTTAAAGATCCCTGCTTAAACAAATACCCCACTTAATCGAATAACATTTCTTGGAACCGACAGTAATCGTTTAAACGGGGCCAACAGTATTACATAGACTAAAGATGTGTGTTTGTGAAGTATGTAAAACTATTCAAAACAAAGTACTGAAAAAGGTCATTTGTAAAGTTTTTCGGATTCATTTTTAAAATAAAATGAACATAAGCTCAAAATTTCAGATAACAACTCTTGCAATTTTCTTAAGTGGCACTAATTGCTAACTCTAGTTGAATGCGGGAAATCCGGTTGACTGATTCCTGATAGTAAATCATTTCTAATACATATTAAACCAGCAGATATGATACAACGTATTGGAGGTTCGGTTAAGTGCTATTTACATAACATTAAGGTGACTATACTCGGCTGCAACCTTTCTTGACAATAGAGAAATAAGCCGAGACCATGCAAAGGAAGTAGTTCCTTGCGCTGTGTCCAAATTTTGGGTGAAATTAGATCTTTCCCTTTAGAAATCGGATTAGAGTGTTTCATCTACGCATCTGTAGCCTTTTATTTGTCATAATATTCGTAATTTTCTTTATATTTTCAATTTTACGAACGGAGTAGCGTGGAAGCATACATCCATTTGAATTGACGCGCCAGCCAATAAGAGTTCATACACAGTTGGTGATCTCCTTTAATTCGCCAGGAAGGTTTCTGTTAACTGCGTTTTTTTCCGCACGTACTTACATCAGTGTCAACTTAAGTTGCTGTCGAGTATAGTAAACCTCTTAAAAACAAACCAAGTATTTGTCATTAAAAACTTAAAAGAAATAGGATTTAAGTTAAGGAAAACAGATTTTGCTGATCTCCACCATACCCTTTTGCAGGAATATCATCTAATTTTCTTTATATTTTCAATTTTACGAACGGAGTAGCGTGGAAGCATACATCCATTTGAATTGACGCGCCAGCCAATAAGAGTTCATACACAGTTGGTGATCTCCTTTAATTCGCCAGGAAGGTTTCTGTTAACTGCGTTTTTTTCCGCACGTACTTACATCAGTGTCAACTTAAGTTGCTGTCGAGTATAGTAAACCTCTTAAAAACAAACCAAGTATTTGTCATTAAAAACTTAAAAGAAATAGGATTTAAGTTAAGGAAAACAGATTTTGCTGATCTCCACCATACCCTTTTGCAGGAATATCATCTTTGTAGATAGCCACCATATTTCTTACTGCAGGGCACTCCATGGGACTTTCTTGGTTGTGTGATATTGGGGAGCATGAAATCAATTGAGACATAGATTTTTCTTTTCCTGTTCGTTTTTAGTTAGTTTGGTATTTGTTGTCAATTTGTCACAATGCAGATGAAGGCAATGTTGGCCCACTAAAAGGGCCATGAACCCCACTCTGTATCACGTCTGCATGCATGCATATTTATTGAAGTAATTATAGAGCTAACTTATTATGTATATATATTACAGTGGCCGCCACTTATGTGAATCACTGGTTCTAAAGAATTTTGATCCAATACAGAGGTTTATTCAATAAAGTGGTTAGCTCAATGAAGATGAATATTGTTCTGCTGTTCACAATTTGATTAATTAAAGCGGCTGATTCAATAAACCAGCTTAGCACGGCAGTATATAAATACTGCTGTGCTAAGCACAAAAGACGTACCTGCATTTTTTAACAAAATTGAGTTATCGCCACCAAGTAACTCTTTGTGACGTAGCTTACCTACATACAAAATTATGTAGTCATTTGAGATCGGGAAATATTTTTTAAAAAATTCTGAAAAAGTTTCATTTAAATCAAATACATGGTGGAGCAAAAACTTTAAAGAGTTGCATGTCAAATTTAGCTTGACTGCAGATACCACTTTTGCGCTTAGCACGGAAGTATAGTGGACGTCGGTAAACTGAATCAGTGTTTAATTGAATCAGCTATTTTAATGAATCAAATGGTCAAAAACAGAACAATATCCAGCTTTATTGAATTAGCCATTTTATTGAATCAGTCTCTTTATGGAATCAAAAGTGTTTAAAACAAATTTGATTCATGTATGTGGCGTCCACTGTATTAATACTAATATGAAGTCTTAATTTACATCATTTTGATTTATGAGACATTATGTAGAATGTTACCTCTGCGTAAATGAGGGTCAGATATGGATAGTGGTATTATTTCAGTAGGAGAGGGGGAGAGCTTTTTTGCCAGGTGTGAGTGGGATACATTAATGAAATCTGATCTGTTGGTGAGAGGAACTGAATATCAATGCATATATACACAGAGAGAAAGATTAAGTATATGGCTCAGTTATTCAGCAATTAATACTCAGCAAATAATTATAAAACTCAGTTTTATAATAAGTTGTTTGAAATTTCTGCAGTTGTATATTATTTGAACAGTGGTTAATGTATCATTTTATTTATTTATTTATCGTTTATAGAGAGCAACAATTAAATCAAGGGGAAAGCTTTGAAACAATTTCGGCTTTTGGACCTAATGCAGCCATAATACATTATTCTCCTGAGACTTTTACAAATAGAGACATCAATAAGAATTCGTTGTACCTTTTAGATTCTGGAGGCCAATATTTGTAAGCAAAAATTATTTTCAACTTAAATTTTCTGTACAATCGTTATTAACCCAAATGCATCATATGTTTTTCTATCTTGCAGGGATGGCACTACAGATATAACTAGAACTTTACATTTTGGAGAACCGTCTGATTTTGAAATGGTACATTTTTCCATACAATTGCGAATATGCTACACTTTGAAGCGTATTACCATGTTTCTCCAAAAATAAGGCCCAGTCTTATATTAATTTTTGTTACAAAAGTTGCACTAGGGCTTCCTTTTAGAGGATATCTTTTTTTTATGCACAAAACTTAATACTTGTTCAAGCTCAAAAAACATTATTTTTGGTTCAAAAGAAGTTCATGTACTCAAGTTGAAAAAAAAACCTTTTTTTTTAATTAAAGAAACATATTTTATTCAAGTTCAATGTATTTATTCTCTTTCAATAAAATTCTAAAATAAGCAAAATCATTAGTACAATCATAATTATACCTTTGAATGTAGATCCATTGGATCTTGGCCTCCTATTAAGATGATCAAAAACTGCTCAAAATTGCATTTGGGGGAAGTAAGATTGAGAAATTACTGAGGAAAAGTCCCAAAGCTCCTAATTGTTTATTCATGCTGTGTACGCATAGCTCCTCCCTGCCTCCCTATCATGTCACAAGGCTCTCTTTTGCTAGACGATCTTTGCTTAGTCGGTTGGTCTTTAGTTAGGTATGTTAGAAATACCCTAAAAAATCATGCTAGGACTATTTTATTAGGTCTTATTTGGGGGAGGCATGCAATTATGCTATTTTTAAACATGAAAATACCTTGTAAATGCAAGGGTATATAATGTGCAGCTTTGCAAACTTTGTATACCTTTTAAGCCCTTAAAAAAATTCTGACTTTAGGTTATTCTTCTATTTAGTATTTTTTATTGTCCGCATTTTAAAGCAAATTTTTAACTTTTAATTACTTTTTTACAGGAAACTTACACTAGAGTTTTGATGGGTGTTATTGATTTAATAACTGTAGTCTTTCCTGATGGTACTAGAGGCAGGTATCTAAACTACATTTTATTATATTGGATCATTCCACATTAACTCAACATGAGATCTTTGCCTCACTATCTTGGATTTTTGGGGAATTTTGCTACAGGCTGGTATGGGCTATGGGGAAACATGAAATTTTAACCAGGTATGTGCTCTTGTTTATGATTTACAAAACTGTATAGTTCTCAAAAATGGTGATAAAGACAGGAAAAAGCAGCTGTGTACTTTTTATAAATGCTTTCCTGATTCAATAAAGACCTGAGATAGATGTCATGTTGCAACATTTTTAGCTTTTAGAAAGGCTGTGATTTTCTTTTGAGAAGTATGCACAAATGTATCACATTCTAAAGCAGGGATACTCGACCTTTTTGTACCTACCAGTAATCTGGTTCATGTTTTGTAAAGAGCAAATAAATTTTAGGGAAATAAAAAGGAAGGTACTATCAAAGCATCTACCGCCCACCATAAAAACTGAAAGATTCAGTAGTGGGTGGTAGTGACCAGGTCGACTGAATCAGAAACAATCATATATGTGTTCAAGTTTTTTTTTTCTTTGAAATAGATTATAAAAGAATCTACTTATATTAAAAATTGAGTATCTTTCTAACTATCTTTCTAACTATCTTTCTAACTATCTTTCTTTCTAACTATCTTTCTTTCTAACTATCTTTCTATGTCACGCTTCTTTCTCCTGAACGCCAATGAACTGAAAGTCGAGCCAGGTACCGATAGATAGGTAATTTTTCAAGCTTCATTAGTTTCAATTCATATAATTATACGATTTTAATTAGCGAAGATATCAATTAATAAGTAGTCAAATTTAAAGCGATTAAGCCTAATAAATGATTAAATATGAAAGCCATTGTTGCATTGCAAAACGTGGGTGCCATGAAACAGTAATAAAAATGATAATGCGAATTTTGAATGAAGGCTTAACTAAATCAAACACGAAACTCATAAGCGGGCGACTTACATAGTATTTTTATCGCTAGCTACTTGTAATATTTTGAAACATTCATTTGTTGAAGAGCCATCTACTTATATTAAAAACTGAGCATCAATGTCTGCTTTTTCTCCTTTGAGCGAGCTGAACTTACTGAAACTTTCCTCACCATCTTGAAGGCGCGAAGCATCTCAATAATTCGAATGATTTTTTTTATATAGGAAAAAAGTAAAGGCGTGAAGCGCCTGTAAGCGAGCCGCCTTGGCGGGGAATAGTTTCTTTAAATTTTTTTCTCACTCCTTTCAGGGCACGAGGTGCCTGTGCAGCGCCGGGCCACGTGCGTGGTATGTCTTGAAATCGAATGAACATTAAATTATATCAAATAATATAACATCAGAATGAGGTAAAAGTTAGAGAGGGGGGACGTTATGCATCAACATGCCGCAGGAAGCTAATCTAGCTGCCCTGGCAGCTAGTGATGTTTTAAAATGTGCTGTCTTGTTACATGCTCCCTACTTGTAGAATTATATCATCAGTTTCCAAAAACCCCTGATGGCAACAAATTTCAATCTTTCAGATTTTTTCAGTGCAGTTAAGGAAAGATCCCCCCTGTTTGGAACTATTCATGCAGAACTAAATAAAATAACTTGATTCAAAATATAATAATAATTTGGATTTTATTCTAAAATCTCTCATTACAAAGGTTAATTAATTTACTTGTGTTGAAGATTTAAGTTTGAGTGCACCTTTTGTCAAATAAAAACTAATTATGTATTTTATTAAATCAAATATTTATGTGCCAACAAAATCCATTTTAATCCAGCAAAATATATTTACAAAATTACAAAACAATTACAAATACAAACTGTATTTTAAATCAGCAATTACAAAATATGTTTTAAACCAGCTTGGTTTAGAAAGAAACAGATGCTTGCCAAGTTAAGTGGATGAACGTCCAACCGACCAATCACAAGTAAAAATGTTAACAGTTCTTTATAGTCTTGTAAACACACGCTGCCCTCTGCCGGCTTCGTATTTGTATATTGGTGCAGACAACTTGCTTAATTTTACAAAAGTTATAAAGCTCATCTAAATTGAGTGTAATTAATCAGTCTTTAATGTTTATAGCAGTGAGGAAATGGGATAATGTCTCAGTTTGTATTTTGTTTTGATTTAAAGCAATACTACCTTATAATAATTTCAGAATTTTAACATTTTTATTTTTTTATTTTTATTTAATTATTTACTTTTAAAAGGCTTATAATGCCACATGTCATGAATAAAATGTCAAAAGCGTGAGAAAAATGCTGCCAAATTACACCTTTAACAAATATCTAGCACACGTGAGAAATCATCCACACCAATTCAAAAAACTCTTATTCCCTGTTTTTAATTCATTTTTAAGAATTTTACAGCTTTGTAAATTAAAAACAAGCTCATACATCTCGGTAAACTTTAATATTTTCTCCCATCTATACACCTGTGAAAAATTTCGAAAAATCGGAGATAGTGATTATAAAAATGTACTTTTTCTGTGTTGAATTAAGAAGGAATGACCTTATTCTTTTATTATATTTGATGAATGTAAAACTGGAAGGGAATTATATATACATTTTTTCATAACAGATACTGAATTAGATATTATTGCTAGAAGACCTTTGTATGGAATTGGTTTGGACTATCTTCATGGAACAGGTCATGGAATTGGCAGTTTCTTAGGTGTGCATGAAGGTAAATGAGTTGATAGTGTTTCACTTTTTAGCATTCATTAAATTTATGCTCTTATTATTTACTAATTTTATTTTAAAGGAACCCAGCATTATAAAGTGCTTTCTTGACATTTTATGAATTCACGCATGATCTTTGTTTTTTGCTGAGAATACAATTAATAAGGGTTATCAAAGAAAATGCTATGTGATGAATAAGTGAATCTGAGAAAGTTAGCTGAAATTTTTGGGAATACTGTCGGCCTGCTTAAACAGTGGTTGGAAAAACTACATTTCTTTTGTAGCAAACTACAACTACTTTGTTATGAATGTAGTTAACTACAACTACAACTACTTTTTAAAAATGTAGCAACTACAAACTACTTTTGAATTGTAGTCGCTACTTCGCTACTTTTTAAAAAATAAATAAGTAAAAAGTATACACCATTTGAGGATTTACCGAAAATATTCGAAAACTGGTTTACATTAATAAATTAACTCATTTGAATATTGGATAGAACTAGGAATTGTTCTAGAATTTATTTGATATTTTTCCTTTTTGTTTCCTTTTTTTTTTTTTTGCTAAAATTTGTCCTTTTAAGATTTTTTTTTACAATTTTTACGAATATTCGCCTGAAGAAAAGATTCAAAAGTTAAAAGACCGAAAGAATTTAACCTTCAATTTTTTTTCATTTATTGCCAGGGAATATTTGGGAACATGAAAATTATTTGAAGGAATATAAAAATTTTGATGCCAAATAAACCAATGACATCAAATAGACAAAATGTATTTCGTCAAAATGTTTTATCTAAGATCAGCTCATATTTTTATGGTTCTTATTTCTCATTGCGTCTATTGCTGTACTCGTACAAGATTTGCACCAGTCAGAGTTAATCTTTTTCCTTCATTCTTTTTTTTTCATTTATTTATTTATTTATTTTAAAAGTAGTTTTCAGAAATCGATACAAAGTACATTTTTTTTTTTCGTATTGCGCTACACACTACACTACTTTTTTTAAAAAGTAGTACGCTACAATACAAACTACTAAAAAATGTAGCCACTCCAGTACTTTCGCTACTTGTAGCGCGCTACTTCCGACCACTGCGCTTAAACGAATACTGTTGGTTCCAAGAAATATTATTTGATAAGCCGGGGTATTTGTTTAAGCCGGGATCTTTAACATTGCTTCAATGGCATGGGAAATATTCGGTTCCAGGATATTTTATTCGTATAAGCGGGGTAATCGTTTATCCGTTGCCTGATTAAGGCCTGCTTGGCCGACAGTATCTCTTTTCCATTCGCCCATGCAGCTGGGGTATTTTATATTCAATGTCATAGTGAGAATATGAAAAAGTTATTGCAATGTTTTAAATTTTTCAGCTATTATTTTTGTTCTATTACTAACTACCCATTTCATCGACTAAGCAAAATAATATATTTTCAAGCTACAATCTCTTCAGCTTGTTGTTCATAAGATAAAAAGGTTAAATTCTTAATAAATAGCAGTTTAAACGATAAATATTACTTTACTTCATTTAATTGTTTAATTTAATTTATTATTTTTCATTGTATCCAGTTTTTGCAGTGATGACATTAGATTTTTAGTTTACTTAATTGAATACCATTTAGTAATTACAAGAGCTATTAAAGAAGTGTTTTAGTTTTTGTCACTAGCATGGGAAAAAAAGTCATAATGTTATGCTACATTAAGCTTTTGTGATTCTAGTTATAATGAGAGATACCGACTCCTTGTCTCTTCTCTCCACAATACAGAAATACAGCTCTCAAAATACGGATACAGTTACGCTATAACACTAATACAAGCATGCGCGATTTTAGGACTGTAATCCGACTTTCGCCTTGTCGGTGTACACACGCGGGAAGCACAAGTCGCTGGCGAGTGCGACAAAAGCGGCTGTCACAGACATCTGATGCTTTCGTGACGCTTTGGTGTACGCGCTGCCTTAGACTGCTCAATTATAAATTTGCATTGCTTGAATAATGTACCTGTACTAATGGTAAACTGAAATTTCTAGATTCTTAAAATATGAAAAATAGTATTAATACTCTTTTTGTTGTTTGAACGAGAGAACAAAAACATACTCTGAACATTATGCACTTTAATTTTGTTTGTTAGCTAAGTTATTAAACAGACTGATTTTTATGCTCTACTTAAAGAGTCCTGTTGCCGCCATTGTAATTTTAAAATAAGTACATTGTTGTTTGGTTTTTCATATGCCTACATATTTAATATTTATTAATATGTTTGCATGGTAACATATTAATGTAACATGTAAAACATGTAAATATGTTTTACATGGTCTTGTTTTAATTTTTTTTTAACCTAAGTATTAGTAGCTACAGCTGTTAAAATAAAATAAAACTTTTTGCTTAGGTCCCATTTCCATTAGACATGTTGATAAAAACAGTCGACCTGGATACCCACTCAAGCCTGGAATGATTTTATCAAATGGTAACTATAAAATTAATTTTCTAATTAATTAGAACAATTGTTTCATTTTTTTAATTAATGGCTTAATATTTATTTTTCAAAAACTGGAATGAATTTCTTCAAATTTAATCCTTATTGTTTCTTATACTCTGATAAAAGATTTGTGCAGTTTGCACCAAATTGAGGCAAGAGTGGCTATGTCCATTACAAAGTCACTAAGCTCTTTGAAACAATGATTCATTTTAGTTAAATTTAGGTGTCATACTCTCAAGGGCGTAGCCAGGACTCACGTTAGGGGGGTGCAAGCAGTGGCACCCCAATAGGAGGTCACTGTGACCTCCCAAAAAGTTCTTATCCGATACAAATTGGCTGATGAAATTTAAAAACAGTGAGACAGTATTGCAAATCTGAACTTCTTTATTTTATTTATTTATTTTTCTTTTTTTCCTTTAATTAATTAATTTATTTATTTTCGTGATGCCTCACGTCTCTTTTGGTAGACATAGATAAGTATGCATTCTTGTATTTTATTTATTTATTTTTAATCAATCAGTAAAGTTCTGAGTTTCATTCGGTAAATTACAAATTTTCTCCTCAAAAACAGGCAAGCTTACTATCATTTTCTGAAAAATAATCAATACTAGTATAATAACGCAGTTTATATAAAGTTCCCAAAAATTAGCATAAAAGCAAATAAATAAAATGGGAGGTCACAGTGACCTCCCATTGGCTCTGATCTAGGAAGGTGCAGCTGCACCCCCCTACACCCCCCTAGCTACGCCCTTGCATACTCTAGTCGAGTCTCGATAACTCGAAGTCATATGGGATGTTCTGAAAGCTTCGAGTTATTAGTAGGTTGAGTTACAGGAAATTCCCACAGCCTTCTCAAGCTGATGAAAATTTTGAGATAAAGGAATAATTGAGTTATAAGACTGAGTAATCACGACTCTACTGTATTTGACACTTTGTTTATAAGCTCTTTCAATGTATCATTCAATACTGAATCTACCTTTTAAACTTGAATGTATGCAAAGTGCCTCATTAATTTAAAATTATCATATTGCTGTTTTTTAATGATCAAACAAATGTCTTAGTCCTGCATAAAAGTGATTAATTCACCCTCTGGTTGTGATTCTTCTTTTCCCTCCCTAACCTGAATTTTGGCTACATCCATTCCATGTGCTCTAAATGAACTTAAAATTTGCTATTTGAGATGATGCAAGTCTCATTTGTATTTACCTCTTTTCAAAGTGATCTCTCTTTTTCAAGTGATGTTACAAATAATTTCATTAATTTTAAGCTTTTTAATGGAACCAATAATAACCAGTGGGTGACCGAGCTCCGCTCGAAGAAAACAGGTGTCGAAGCTAACTCGAAGATTTAAATTTTCAATTGTGATTTACAGTGGCGGCTCGTGCCTTAATTTAGTGGGTGGGCCCGCAACTATACGTTTCCCCAGTAATGCTTACAAAGATAAAATGAAGGAAACAACTGTTAGTAAACTAATGCTGAGTGGCGTAAAATAATATTTAATTCAATGAATACAAACTTGCATTGCAAAATTATCTCATTTGATTTGATACATATAATAGGTTTTATATTTTAAATGCTACACCAGCCTTAAGCGATCAATGTAATAATAATAGCAATATTTTGCACAAACGACCCACTTTCTATGCATCACTCATGTTAAGCTAGTTCTATTTTGCCATTTTCGGACACTGAAAATGTTCATCACATCAAAAGTGTCACGCCTCAAGGCGGCGCAGCTACTCAAACATTATGGGACTACACTCAAAAAGAAAAAAAGCATTTATGCTTAAAAACACCCCCTCTCTTCCCTTAAATTTTTCGGCCGTCTGCACCATAACTTTCTGAAAGCCTTTATCAAATTAAGGAGCGCATAAGGTAAATGACTAGATATGAGCACGCTTAAAGGGTTTTTTTCTTTTTTAATTTGGATAAAAATGTTGCATTTTGTTCGTGGAAAAACAAATCCTAACAGTGTTAGAACTTAAAAATGTCACTTTTATAGCTATGGTATTTTCATAAACTTTCAATTTTAATGTATGTATATGTTCTTAAATAAACTGGAATACACTTGTTTGACCAGTTATGGTCCCACTCTCTTACCTGTGGTCGTACTCAAACTAGTAATGTTCATGATACCTGAATCGAATTATTTTCAGGAAATACACGAAGAGTACATAACAATATCAAAACTCTTGGATTTTTTTGCAATATAATCAAATTTAAAGGATCCTGACTTACCGATTCAAATAACATTAAAATTGAAACATGGATTACTGACAAGTCAGGTTTGAAATATTTGTCTGAACAACTACAAAAAATTAGTAAATAAAACAAATAAATAGAACATCTCTACTGATGCATTTTTTATTCATCGACTATCAAATTTAGCATAGGTTTTATCATTAATCCTAAATATTAACTTAGAGTAAGCATGGATAAAAAATTACAGTCATATAAGCCTATAACTAAAGAACTGATTCTTAGTTGACTGACAATATAGCTTGAAAGGATTTTAAATGTTTCGATTAATGGTGAAAATATTTCTATGTGACAGAAAAGAAAAACTAAGGGATGAGAACATAACAATAAAACTGTGATTCGATGAAAAACAACAACATCACGTTCTTAAAAAGAAAACGTTTCAAAAACTTAAATGCAACACACAAAAATTTCGAGAATAATAATCTTTAGTTCCAAAACGCAAATTAATAAATAATGCATGCTTTGTATTACAAATAGGTGATGGGGTAATGAACTGGTAATCTCTATGCCTGTTGGAAAAAGGTGTTGAGAATGAAAAAAAGAAAGACCAAAAAAAAAAGAGGAAATGTTATAAAAATCAATCAAAAAAAGAAAAAACGAGGATTGTGGAATGGAAATAGGCGAGAGTTTTCTCCCTATAACACAGGAGCCAGACCGGCCAGACATTCTCTGCCCGTGTACAGTTAACGAAACTCTTCCCTCTCCACCGCTATGGTTGGGGACAAAGGGAAATTTTGGGCACCAAGAGTAAGTGCCCTCTGGTCGGCTATTACAAGGGGGTATCATCGCTTACCGCTCTTCTTAATCCAACCACTGCGATTGGCTGAAAGCGGAGGTGTGCCTTGGCAGCCGTAGAGCCCTTGGTGATCTGGCCCCCGAACCCCGAACTCGTTCTCAAAGCTCTCTTTTTTCCCCCTCTCTTTCTTCGCGGCGGTCCCGGCGAAACGCTGAAATCGATGGAACTTGAAAATTTTCTTGTACTGTATTTGCGATGTGCAAGGGGTTCGAGGGCTGAAGGTTGAAAATATGTTTTGTGCCCTATGTTTTTTTTTGTTTTTGTTTTTGAACTGAAATACAAAACGATGTGTTACATTGTGTATTTTTTTTCTTGCAATTTTTCTGGGTGGGCCCGGCCCACCCGGCCCATAGTGAGGAGCCGCCCCTGGTGATTTATCAAAACAATACATGCCATAAGAAAATTTGTGAACCCGTTGGTAAAAAGATAACCGGTTAAAGTGCACCATTGTAAACTATTCTTAACAAAGTTAGAGTTTGGAAAGGGAACTATTCTAAGATACCAGGATAAAGTTTGAAAAGTCATAGGAAATAAAATGTAATTGATAATAAAAAATTATACAATTAAAGAAATGGTACAAAGTGAGCAGTGTAAAGATTAAAGTGTGTTGAAGTTCAATATTTTTTATAAATTTATTTAGAAAAACCAAACCTTGTGATTCCCCGTGGCCAAAAACCCCAGACCCCCAAGTTTACCGGAGTTAATTAATTCTGTGGCGATTTTCGACTTGGCAACCATTCTTCGTATTACTCCTAACGTGTACCAGGGAACCGAGCCAGCTCGGTTAAAAAAAAAGAGGTTTGTAAACTCGTGTTTTTTCCTAAAGTGCGAAGTACTTATTTAGATGAGCTTGAAAAGTATTTTTGAGCCTTTGGTTGCAATTACGCATTCAAAACAGCCGTAATTTATTTTAAAAAACAAAACTCTAATCCATGCTCACCATAAAATCACACCTAATTTCATTTCATTTGGCACCGAAGGCGCGGGAGGGGTTGATGAGAATGGATGCAGAGTCCCTGTTCTCCAGTACGCATTTGGTTCCTGTTGGTTTTGACTTTCACTTCACTTTACACTCCAGGTCCCCCCCCCACCCCCCGTACATACCACAACTAGATTTTAAACCGAGATGGGGCCCTGAAGAGCGCTCTGTTCATTTTTGAAGAAGGCGCAATGACCGAGTAAACCCTTGGCCCAGCACACCCCAGAGGTTTCGTTTCACTTGGAGGATTTTGTGACCACGAACATTTTTAACGTCCCCCAGCAACCATTAATGAAGACGGTGGACCTTTGATCGGCTGCTATGTGATCGATCCGAGACCCTCCGGTTACAAGTCCGACGCATCAAGATTACCACTTTGGATCCAGCTCGTGTGTGAGGATTGTCTTTTCTGGCCCAGTTATCGCTTTTTGGTAACTTTTTACGTAAATTTAACAAAACTTGGCAATGTCCCGAAACTTTACTCTGGTAACCCTAATTCCTCAACAATGAAAAATGAAAGTGAAAGTTAATGAGTTGTGTGATATTGCATCACATCGTTAGGTTTTTTTTCAGTTTTTCAATCATTTTGTAACCTATCATTTACGATCGCTTAACGATAATCTCCCGCGTTTTTTTTTCTACAACTTTTTAATTTCACTTTGGAACGCCTTCCCCTCTTAATCTTTTTGCTGCCCTTAATCTTCCGCGCATTTAGATGCATAATTTAAGCATTTTCGGTCAAATTAACGCCTTTTCGAATCGCGATTTTCTTAATTCCCTTTTTTCAAAATCTTGGTTTTTTTGTATTTCGCCATCTTTAGCCATATTGAATGGAGCTCTTCGAAATTCGTTCCATCCTTCCCGCCTTGGTTTTCAATTACGGCCGGGTCACTCTCTGAACCACGCTACACGCTATTCGCTGAGACTCCCCCTCGTGCATTCCGAGAGGCATTGAACTCCAACCGACGCTAGCCGTGATTGGCTGGCTCAAGGTCAGCCACCGCAGTCTAGTGTTGTAGCGCGGGAATTTCCAGACAGACGCTCCCGCAAATCGGTTGGAAAAGAGGTACGTCGGCAGAGGAGCGAGAGGAGAGGATTTTTTTCATGTCCAAGGAATGATGAAGGCGTCACCGGGAGACTTCGACGGCAGAGCAATGAAGCCCCCCACGTACAAGAATATAGGAATGGGGTCTAAATCCCCAAAAATAACAGCATGTCATCTTTTAAAGTATTTTAATCGGCTTCTCCCTCAGTTGGCATTTTTTTAAGAAGTTTCACATTCCTTTGCCGTAATGCTCTACCTCCCTCTCGGCACCGTTTTAGCAGTATTCCTCGTTCTTCATGCTTTCGGCATGTATAGAAACTAGTGGCTCTCCTCATCTATCGTCCACGCCGTCTCCATGGTATCCCTCAGTTTCTTTCCATACTCAACCAGCATCTCAAGGAGCACGTTTTCCGTGTAATCGATCCCAAAGCTTGACTGGCGACGAATATCTACGTAGTTTTTTTCCGCCCAAATAACTTTTCGAGACGTTCCAGCTCCGAGTTATACTTCCAAGTGAATAATGCTTCCAGAACTTTCTTTTTGTATGCATCACCCATCCCAGCGTTTAAGTAATGGACAATAGTTGTAATATGTAAACTCGCGAAGTATAAACCTTTCAAATATCTGTTTTCATAATTTCGTACGGAGAGATCTCTTGCAGTGCACGACAAATGAATGTGTGGAGTTATGCTGATAAGGAAATGAATAAAAGATGTTATGTTTAAAATAGTGAGTGTTTTATGAATATCGACATGCATTGATAAAAACAACACCGGGGTAAGTCATTTTTATTTTACTTTTGTCTTTTGGATTTTCAAACATGAAGGGCACCCAGGGCTGTCGTAGGCCTGGCATTTTTGCGGTAAATAATCCTCGCGATGTTACTTTCCACTTACGTTTCGGCCTTAAACTTAATTAACTTTTCTTTGAATTTCTAGGGAATATTTTCCCATTAATTTTTTTTATTTTATTTAGTTTAAACTTAACAAAATTAAATGTAACTAAATGCATCACAAAATGATGCGTGTCACACCACAAAATGGTGCCGTTTTTGACCAAGTCTTGAGTGCCTTTTCTCTTTTCAAAACTTTTTGAAAAACATGTGCTTACATACAGTACAGAACCTTTTATCCGGGAACCAAAATACCGGGAAACCAGAAAACCGGCAACATGTTGTCGATTTTTCCGCCACTTTTTAAAATACGCATTTTCGGCAATTTCTAAAAAATGAAGAGCTTTTTTTTTGTTTTTCTTTTGAAATACCTAAACGAATATGAACGGTTTCTTCATAAATACCATATAAGTGGCATATAACTCAGAAATTTTTAATATTGTAATATCTACAAGCACTTCTGGATCGTTTTCTCTTCAGAGTTTAAGATGCATTACTATTTGTTATAGTAACTTGGGTTTTATAAACAATTGGCAAATATCGCTTCGTAGCGATCCAGAAAACCGGGAAATTCAGTTATCCGGGATAGCTGTGGTCCCAAACATCCCGGATAATTGGTTTTCTACTGTATTTTTAATGAATTTAAATATTTGTGAGTGTATATGATTTTTTATTTAATACATAAAAGTTTGTCTTTTTCACAGAAATTATTCATTTTTGCATTCTATGATACCGCACCTTTCCCAATTTATTATTTGATGATATTTGATGTTTATTGAAATTAATAGTGTAAGCACATGTATGTTTTTATAGACATGTAGTTCTGCACGACTGCACTATAATATTTTATGTAATGACATGTGTACCAACATTACATAGTTTTATGTCCCATGTTGTTAACGATAGATATATAGTCATAACATCCACGGGTAATCAAACTGATATAACTCTCGAAGGAGAACAGGCTCTAGGAGATAATCAGGATATTATTCCAACCATTAGCGCTCTTAGCGATTCTTCTCAAGGCTCGATGGCAGGCAAGAATTTCAACTTCCCCATCCCCCCATATTCAGGCGAGCCTGAAACTTTGGAGTTCTTCCTTAATCAAGTTAAAGAACTCCAGTCTTTAAATCAATGGGATGATCCCACTACTGTCATGTATCTAAAATCAAAACTTAGTGGATCTGCCATGTATTTTTTTGCGACAAATCCTGCTTGCCTTAAATCTTTGACATTTAGCCAAGCATGCGATAAGCTCAGAGCCTTTTTCAAGACTCACACACCGTCTTCTGTCTCACTCCTAGAATTTCAGAGCATTAAATTCGAAAATGGAGAAAGTATTCAGAGTCTAGCACATCGCATTGAGAGAGCAGCCCATGCCGCGTATCCATTTATCACTGATGGAGCAGCTCTTACTCAGATTAAGTCACTACAATTTTTGGCAGCTTTGCCATTAAATATTAAGGACAAGCTAGTAGACTCTGACATGTCTAACTTTGAAGCACTAGCTGATAGGGCTAACAGATTGCATTCAGTGCAAATAACGTCAATGCCAAAACTAATGAATGCAGTCACAACCACCCCTTCCCATCAAAATCAGCTTGATGCTCTAACCGAGAATTTAAAGGCCCTTACATCATGTGTCTTCTCACTACTTTCATCATGTAAAATATGTGGTGAGGGTAAACACCCCCTGCAAGAGTGTCCTTTATTTAATCGTCTAAATACTGTGGATGACAAACCTGAACAAAACGATTATAATGAGGAAACCCAAGGTCCATTTTGCCTGTTTTGCGGCAAAAATAATCACTTTATGATAAATTGTCATCTTTACAATGCAAATCAACAACTCTCTTCTCATATCCCTCAAAATTTTGATTTTTATAATAATGGAGTTAATTCATGCAATGTGTTTAAAGGATACCCTGATCTTAATGCATTTTTAGATAGTCCCTTCGACAGAGATAAATCTGTCAGAAGCTTTTTAAGCAATTTTTCTAGAAATGAAAATGATAATCAGAATTATGCATTCCTCTTTAATGTCCACTCTCAAAATAATCCTGAATTACCAATTATAAATATTTCTTTTTCAAAGTATTCTTTCCCAGTCCTTTTAAGCCCGAACTCCACATAAGCGGAAAATCGACGGAAATAGAAAGCAGAAACTGAAAAAACAAGTTTTTCCCCTTTCCGCTGGGCAGAATCGCGGCAGACTCGGAAGTAGAAAAATTTCAACTTTTCTGCCGCTACTGGCGGATTCCGCTTTGGAACAGCCAATAGGAGCTCGTCTTCAAATGTGAAGCTTTTAACAATGGCGGCCACCGTATGTGTTGTTGAAAGCATGTCTACGAAGTACAATCTCGAAGTTTTTAAAGAAGAAGTACAAAATTATCATTGTTTGTACGACAAAAAACAGAAAAGACTATAAAAATGTTGTTTTAAAGACATCGTATTATGGACCACGATTGGTGCAAAATTTGACCTAATCGGTTAGGAACATGATCTCGTTGGAAGAAATGGCGCCATCTATTGCATAAATATAATACCTTTCGATATTTTTTTCTTTTTAGCCCCTTACATTTTTTGGTAAAAATATAATGAATTTAATCACCTTTAACGATATTTTCAATATAGTTTTGCAAAAAAATATCAGACCGACATTTTTTTATAGTTTTAGCATTAAGAGAAGTTCAAAAAAGTCAATAGAAAAAATCTAATTTGCAAAAAATCAGGAAAAAGTTTTTAGATAAAACAAAAAAAATTGGTTGAAATCTTATTTTAAAGTTTTTTTGTTTTGAAAGGTATTTGAGGTAAATGGTTTTGAAATTTGAAGCAGATATTATTTTTTAAAAAAACTGACATCTAGGATTCAAATGATGCACTTCGTAAAGACGAACTGCGATAAAAATGTGTGTGTAGGCGGATAATCGTCCTCACCCAAAAGACTGCTTTTGTTTTTTTTTTCTTTTTGATTCTGATAATGCAACTGTAAAATTAATCAAGTGTAATCCGACCATGGCAATAACTTCGTCTTGACCGTCAATTTTCCCCGCTGAAAGCACAAGAAAATGCTAAATGCATAGAATCCATCTGCAGATGGCGCTCTATTGAATACGCCATCGATTCCGCGCCGCTGTTCTGCTCGAAAAACCACCTGTTCGGCGGAAACTCAACTGAAACAGAAATTCCGTTTCTGTGTACGCTTTCGGTTTTCTGCTCATGTGGAGTTCGGGCCTTAGACTCTGGAAGCTCTCTGACTTTAATTTCAAAGGCAGTTTTCGATAGTGTCAAAAACTTAACCAAATGTAGATTCCTTTCACGTTCAGTAACTATTCGCACTCTAAATTCTAATTTATCTTTCTCTGCTTGTGCAGAAATTTCTTTTAAAATTGGCAAGAATTTTTTCAAACATCCTTTTTATGTGTCTGATTTTCCACCCTCCTCATTTTGCGGTATATTGGGTTATGATTTTATTTCTCGGTATAACGTTTTAATTGACACTAAAACTCAGAGTGCTTCTTTCGACAATTTTAAAGCACCCTTAATTCCACGTACTGACATTTCTCCATACTTGGAAACACTTAATTCCATCAATTACTCCTCTTCATTTCCAGTATGTCTTCAAAATAAATTAATCATTCAACCCGGGGAAACAGCCCTCGCCACTTTTAATACATCTGACACCCCCATAAAATCTCAAGAAATTCTATTTACACCCAATGTTAAAAATATCTCTTGTGAAATTCACACAGCAATTCACCTTATCGAAGACAATAAATTTAACACTATCATTAAGAACATTGGTAATAAACCATTACATTTCAACAAAAGCATGGAAATGGGTCACATTTCAGATCAATTTGAAATTCTCGATGACACACATAATTCCAACAAATTTAATACCGACAATAAGGATAACACTCAAACTCATTTCTGTCACCAAATTACAGCTTCTGAAGAAGTCCTTAAAATCAGAAAAGAAGAACTTAGTCCTGCAGACTTTAATTTAGATCACTTAACCGAATCACAACAAAAGGAATTTTTAGAAGTTTTAATGTCGAATTATGCAGTCTTCAGTAAATCAATGAAAGCTTTAGGATGTTCAGATATTGTAACTCCCTCTATCATCATGAATTCAGATAATGCAATAAGAACACTACCATTCGAAATTCCACAGGCACTAAAAGGCCAAGTAAAAGATGAGTTGAATGAATTGTTAGAAGCAAATATTATCTCTCGTCATGTCAGTCACTTTTCTAGTCCCATGATTATGGTACGAAAAAAAACTCCCCCTGATCAACCACCTAAATATCGAATGACAATTGATTTTCGTCTTCTTAATTCTACCATACAAGGTTCTTCATACCCTCTTCCCAGAATTTCTTCATTAATCAATGCTATATCATCTCAAAAATATTACAGTGTCTTGGATTTACATTCTGCTTATTGGCAAATAATGCTACCTGAGCATTTAAGAGATGCTCTTACTTTTACAACAGAATTTGGTTCCTTCACTCACAACCGTCTTCCTCAGGGACTTAAAATTAGTTCAAACACTTTTCAAGCAGCCATGGATTTAATTGTTGATGAATTACACCTCATGGGAATTGACAACTGTTTTTGTTATCAGGATGATTTAATTATTTCATCTTCTGATCAAAATTCAATGCTTATTAAGCTAAAAGCTCTTTTTTCTGTACTTGCAAAGCACAATTTAACTTTATCACCATCAAAATGTGAATTTTTCAAAACGGAAATAGACTATTTAGGATTCCACATTTCGCACAATTGCATTCAACCCATAACCTCAAACATTGCTAAAGTAACTAAATTTGCCCCACCTAGAACTATACGCCAAGTTAAAAAGTTCCTAGGACTCTGTGGTTTTTACAGACATTTAATTCCCGACTATGCCAAACTCACCCATGTCTTAACACAACTTACTACAAAAAATAAACAATTTCAATGGAAGGATATCCATCAACAAGCTTTTGATAAGCTACAACAAATCTTTTTCAATAAACCTTTTGTAGTTCTTCCAAATTGGGATAAGCCTTTTGTTTTAAATACTGATGCATCAAAAGAGGGACTATGACGGGGTGTTAAAACCAGTGTCATATTTTAGTAAAGCTCTATCAAACTCTGAACGCAATTACCCACCCATCAAGTTAGAACTTTTTGCTATTTATAAGGGCATGACCGCATTCAAAAACTACCTTTTCAATCGAAAATTTGAGCTGCTAACTGATGCTAAACCTCTACTTCACTACAAAAAAATCACTTCCCCTGCTGACATCATTACTCGCTGGTTACTAGAAATTGGAACTTTCACTTTTATCCCAGAATATATCGAAGGTCGAAAGAACTCATTAGCCGACTTTTTCTCGAGGTCCCCTGACCCTAATTTGCACGAGACTGCTCTCGAACCCAGTGCTGAAAATGAACTTATCCTTCCCTTTACTGATATAAATGATTCTGACACCTTACAACAGAATCCATCCCAAACTACACCCATCTCCCCCATAAATGAAGTAACTAATTGTGTTCATACACAACAAACCTCTCCCAAGTCACCAACCGACCTTAATCCTGTTGCATATGTATGTACTCAAAATGATCTTCCTAATGAAATTTCTGTAGAAACCTTTTTATCAGAGCAAAAGAATGATGTGTTCATCAAAGAGGCTATTTCGGCTTTCCAAAACCCTTCACTAGAACATGCTCATAAATTTAAAGACTTTTTCATTTGCCCAACCACTAATTTGTTAATGCATGTTCGTAATAAGTCTTCAATTCCTACCATTGTAGTTCCTGACTCTCTAAAAGCTAAGGTTTTAAAAATTTGTCACATTTCACATACCGGTATCAAAAAATCATATGAAATTTTGGTTAGTAAATATTTTTGGTTAGGAATGTAGAGGGACATGTCAAACTTTGTTTTATCATGTGATTCTTGTCTACGTCTGAAACCATATGCTATTAAACCTGCCCCATTACAAAATATATGGATTCCCACGAGACCAAATCAATTTTGTTCTGTTGACATTTTAGGCCCAATAGGTGTTCATGGACATATTTTAACTGTCATCGACCATTTTTCCCATCATGTGGTGTTATACCCACTAAAGAACATTACTGCTAATACTATTGCTAAGCACTTACTAAATTACATTTCATTACATGGAAGAATGTCTTTCATACTCTCTGATTTAGGGAAGCAATTTGACTCTGATGTCTTTCATACATTACAAAAAGCATTAGGTGTTACATTTCAACATTCTTCAAAAGCACACCCAGCCACAAATTCAAAATCTGAAAGAATTAACCTTTCTATAAAAACATCTATTCTCGCATTATTAGAACAAAATGTTTCATTCGACACAGCTATACTTGTTCACACTTCTGTTTATAATGGGACCACCCATTCATCTACTGGTTTCACTCCTAACATGTTACACTTCGGAAGGGAACTTTCTCTTTTCTTCGACACTTTTGATAATGACATACAACCCCGTTTCCTTAATACCTCCCATTACATACAAAATGTATTACAGGATCTCCGTCTAATTTATGCGGAAGCATACACATCTTTGGAACGTAAACAAATATCCCAGAACACAAGACAATTACAAAATTCTAAGTGTAGATATTTACATGTAGGTGATACCGTGTATGTTAAGTCTTCTGACACCTTTAAACCTAGGTTTGCAGGCCCTTACACAATTTTAGAAAAAGTTGGAGAGGTAAATTACAAGGTGAGATTACTGGGCGACGATTCCGCTCCACCTTCAGTACTTCACGTCAATCGTCTTCGCCTTGCCCCACACAGAAAGAGTAATCTGGTTCCAGACGACACTCAAAATTCTTCCCCTCAGCAACCCCCACAGCAAAATCGATACTTTCTCCGAAGTCGTAAATGAATACCTTGGTGTCCTCTCACTATTGTATGGGCAATCGTGCTGGTCGTGATTGTTATTCCGGATCCATTACAATGTGTGAACCGCCTTGTTGTTTATTTATTGATCTTCCCTTTTCCTCTGTTTCTTTTCATGCATTTTTTTTTCCCATTAAATTTTTCCCTCGTCTTCTCAAAATTTCATGGACATTGAGATGAGAGTTATCATGTTAAATTTTTCATTATTTTGAAACCTTTGACATGGATGTCAAGTTGTACACCTCCTCTTCATTTTTACCGATCATGTCTTTTACTTTTATTATGTGATAGGACGCTGTCACATATTTTTTTTATGGTACCATAACTTTTAAATTTTGCATTGAAATGTCAACAACATATTTCTTGCTCGTCAATAGTGTCACCTTACAGCTGTTACAGATTCATCAAATTAGGAACAACAGTGTTTTTTTTTCTTTTTGAACATTTGTCTACATCAACACTCACATTAGGATGAGTTGTCAAGAATTTCATTCATGAACTTTTCACCACTTTTATTCCTCTTTTAAAGGTTATGAATGTATGTGATACTTAGTACATAAATGTGTCATGTCAATGTTAGTAGTTTTTAGTTTTTTAATGTTTTTGATATATTGGGTGTTAACACTCAATTTTGATCATTTCCTTTCAAAGTCTTAATATAAGGCATTTCATACTTTTAATGGTATATAATGTGTGTGAAAAAGGTATGCACACAAATTTTTGTTAGCATAAATATTTGTGCACTTTTTTTAATGTTTTAATGTATTAGTTAGTTAGTCGATTTCGGATTTAATATCATACCCCTGATGGTATGTAATGTGCGTGAAAAACGTATTCACACAAATATTTGCTTTTGCAGAAATATTTGTGTAATTTTTTTTAATCTTTATGTGTCAGGTGGTGTTAGTTGGGTTTCGGATCCAATGTACCTTTTTTTACCTTACTTTTGAAATTCAAAAAGAAAAAGGGGCTATGCCTTTTTTTTTTTTTTATGTTTTAATGTATCGGTTAATTTTTGGCGGATTTTGGGCCTTTTTTTTTATATGAAACCATACTTATGGGATGGTATGTAATGTGTGTGAGAAACGTTTTCACACAAATATTTAGTTTTGCACAAATATTTGTGTAATTTTTTTGAATGCTTTTATGTGGTAGTTAGTCGATTTTAGGTCTAATGTCTTTTTATACCTACTTTTGTTTTTATGTTTGGGTGTTGGGTTTTTTTTTATAATGTAGTTTTAGTAATTTTAGTTTAATCTTTAGAGTTTTTAGAAAACTCTATTTTTTGGGCGTATCATTTTTTTAAATACATTATATTATATATGTATGCATTGTAATCACAAAGAATGCTGTGATTTCAGTCGTTTTGGTTGTTCGTTAATGACGCCTTGAGAGTATTGTTCATGTGGTATTTTATGTCATGAGTGCAGACGTGGAGAACACATGTCTTATTTTTTTCGCTTGACTTACCCTGTTTCAATCAACGGATGGGGGGGATTAATTTTTCACTTCTAGTTTTGATTTCGTTTTCTGTTGTGATTTCAGTTGTGATATACATAATGTTTGTATTTGTTTTAATGTATGATGCCTCTCCTTTTAACTATTCGGAGCTGGACTTAAAATTTCTTTTTTTTTTCTCTTTTTTTTCCTTCGATTCTCCGGAGTATGTGATATTGCATCACATCGTTAGGTTTTTTTTTTCAGTTTTTCAATTATTTTGTAACCTATCATTTACGATCGCTTAACTATAATCTCCCGCGTTTTTTTTCTACAACTTTTTAATTTCACTTTGGAACGCCTTCCCGTCTTAATCTTTTTGCTGCCCTTAATCTTCCGCGCATTTAGATGCAAAATTTAAGCATTTTCGGTCAAATTAACGCCTTTTCGAATCGCGATTTTCTTAATTCCCTTTTTTCAAAATCTTGGTTTTTTTGTATTTCGCCATCTTTAGCCATATTGAACGTAGCTCTTCGAAATTCTTTCCATCCTTCCCGCCTTGGTTTTCAATTACGGCCGGGTCACTCTCTGAACCACGCTACACGCTATTCGCTGAGACTCCCCCTCGTGCATTCCGAGGGGCATTGAACTCCAACCGACGCTAGCCGTGATTGGCTGGCTCAAGGTCAGCCACCGCAGTCTAGTGTTGTAGCGCGGAAATTTCCAGACAGACGCTCCCGCAAATCGGTTGGAAAAGAGGTACGTTGGCAGAGGAGCGAGAGGAGAGGATTTTTTTCATATCCAAGGAATGATGAAGGCGTCACCGGGAGACTTCGACGGCAGAGCAATGAAGCCCCCCACGTAGAAGAATATAGGAATGGGGTATAAATCCCCAAAAATAACAGCATGTCATCTTTTAAAGTATTTTAATCGGCTTCTCCCGCAGTTGGCATTTTTTTAAGAAGTTTCACATTCCTTTGCCGCAATGCTCTACCTCCCTCTCGGCACCGTTTTAGCAGTATTCCTCGTTCTTCATGCTTTCGGCATGTATAGAAACTAGTGGCTCTCCTCATCTATCGTCCACGCCGTCTCCATGGTATCCCTCAGTTTCTTTCCATACTCAACCAGCATCTCAAGGAGCACGTTTTCCGTGTAATCGATCCCAAAGCTTGACTGGCGAAGAATATCTACGTAGTTTTTTTCCGCCCAAATAACTTTTCGAGACGTTCCAGCTCCGAGTTATACTTCCAAGTGAATAATGCTTCCAGAACTTTCTTTTTGTATGCATCACCCATCTCAGCGTTTAAGTAATGGACAATAGTTGTAATATGTAAACTCGCGAAGTATAAACCTTTCAAATATCTGTTTTCATAATTTCGTACGGAGAGATCTCTTGCAGTGCACGACAAATGAATGTGTGGAGTTATGCTGATAAGGAAATGAATAAAAGATGTTATGTTTAAAATAGTGAGTGTTTTATGAATATCGACATGCATCGATAAAAACAACACCGGGGTGTCATTTTTATTTTACTTTTGTCTTTTGGATTTTCAAACATGAAGGGCACCCAGGGCTGTCGTAGGCCTGGCATTTTTGCGGTAAATAATCCTCGCGATGTTACTTTCCACTTACGTTTCGGCCTTAAACTTAATTAACTTTTCTTTGAATATCTAGGGAATATTTTCCCATTAATTTTTTTTTATTTTATTTAGTTTAAACTTAACAAAATTAAATGTAACTAAATGCATCACAAAATGATGCGTGTCACACCACAAGTTGGATCCAAAGTGGTGAAACTTAAGCTTGATGCTTTGTCCTGTCTATATAGCGGCTCTACCGCGGCCCATACCCAATTCTAACTTTATTTTGATCGATCTCTTTTAAATTTCAAAAACAATAACAATAACTAACGTGTTGCCAAAAATTATTTGCCAAATACCATAAAAATATAAATTTACGCTGATGTGATTAAATATGAAATCCATTGTTAAAACGTGGTTGCTATGAAACAGTAACAAAAAGAGTAATCATAAAGAAAATGACGTAGTAAGAAATCTGCTCAAACTTTACATGAATCCTATCTGTAACTCCGAACTGTTCGACCGTAGCGCTTTAAAACCGACTCCAATCGATTCCCCGTGGCCCAAAACCCTAGACCCCCAAGTTTACCGGAGTTTATTAATTCTGGGGCGATTTTCGACTTGGCAACCATCTCTCGTATTATAGTATAGGATTATAGTTTTTTTTTTCAAGAGACCTTCAAGTTTTATGGTTCTAAAACTTGCAATTTAAACTTTTTTGTAAGCAATTATTGTGCGAATTGATTTCACTTTGCCACAACTTGACATTTCTTAAGTTGTTGTCTTTGCAATTGTGATTGGCAGATAGCTAGGCACGTGATCTGTTACCATTTTATTACTTATAAACTTTGGCTCTTGAGATGTCATGTTGCAGTTGATAAATAGCTTTTCACTTGATATTTTTTTCTTTCTTTTTTTCCGGGCTCACAATTAATCTTTTTGCATCTTCTACATTCTTTCAAACATAAAAACAAAAAGTATTAGCAAAAAAATATACTTATCACAACACTATTTGCAAAGCATTCTCATATCTAAACGTTATTCTTAATTATGCTCTCTTATTCTAGAACCTGGGTTTTATGTAGCAGGAAAATTTGGTATACGACTGGAGACCATGATGATAGTTGTGAATGCTCAAACTCCTGTAAGTTATCCATTTATTTGCAAAACACATTTATGATCATAATTTCATAATTATCTGAATCACTTTCAATAAATACAATTGTTGCTCATGATGGGAATTTTTCATGTGTTACAATATTGTTATCATGTTTGCATTATTTTTGATAATTGAGTCGACTCCTAATTAACTGATGTTAGTAAGCTGCTGTAAGTAAACTAAGTATGAAAACAAAAAAAAAAAAAAAACAACGTGGAAAAGTGCATAGTTATGTATTTTAATTACAAACTGAAAAATATATTTTAAAAAGGAAATAATTTACCAGTGCATTGAATAGTATTGTACTGTCATTAAGGAGTGCTGATGACATTCACAATGATAATGACTCTACCATAGATGACACTGTGACACTCGTTACATGACTTCAAAAAAAAAAAAAAAAAAAAGGCATTTGAAGTGGAACTGTGGTATGTGAAATCACATACGTAATGCTTCCAAAAAATGCAAAATAATACAGTAAGTTGTTGAGCTTCCAACCTTCAGCAGAGAAAAAAAATCACTGAATTTTTTAAAGGTTTATTCTACTGGTATGTAAAAACCTCAGAAAATAAATTTACTCTGAATGAATTTTCAGTTTAATTTTTTGCCGATTGTTTTAAGTTGTTTAATATTTTAATCACTTAATGCTGATTAATATTTTAATGTTATTTTAAAAACTGCATTTTCATCTATTAATAGACTGCTTTTCTCATTCCCCACTTTAACCGGAATTTTGGTGAACCGGATGACCCCCCAGTCCCATTTGAACTTGTTAGCCAGGAGTCTACTGTACTTGTAACCTCATATTTGGAGTAATTGTTTTTGGGCAGAAATAAAAGCTTCTGTCAATGAAGATTTGGAAGTTTTAATTAAATTAATAAATAACATAAAAAAGTTATTTGTTATTTACTTAAGCTGTAAGCTTTTCGTGGTTAGAATCCCCCAGCAAATTGATCTTTAATTTTTGCAGCGAACTGTGACTGATAATAAATTAAGAAATAGTGTATTCAGAACTGAAATTAAACTATTAATGAAAATTTGTTAAGACAAATCAGTATTAGTCATAATTTTTACTAGGCACGTAAATTTATAAACGCATGCATTGTGTCAGACATTTTCAAAAAAGTTTTTCCAAATTGTGCGACATTTTGAACTGATTAATTAGTCTCATACAGGTTTACTGCAAATGCTTCATTTATTTTCAAAACACTATCTATCCAAAAGTATTGCTCATATAATGGTGAAGAAAATATGAAAATAGCCATTAACTCATAAAGATTTGAAATTGTGTTAACGAAGCGAAAATATGAATGCAATCTTTTTTAAATAACTACAGACCGAGAAAAGTGGTTCATTTTTTACATTTGTTTTATGGCTTGTTAATGTCCAGCGCAAAATAATTATGCTTAAAAATACTTTCTATTATAAAAACTGCCCCTTATAATTAAAAAAACCTATAAGTGATTACTAAAATTAAAAATTTGAGATTGCACATCACTTGTTTTGTTCAAAAAACTAACTTATGTTTAGTGTCTATAACATTACTGTAACTTTTCATTAATAAAATTACTATTACTGTTCTAAGTTCATATTTCTCTCTTTTTTCTACAGCACAAATTTCAAAATAAGTACTACACATTTGAGCCAATTTCATTTGTGCCATTTGAACCGAAATTGATTGATTTGCGACTGCTTAGCAAGAAACAGGTAATAACTAATGCACTCTTAATCACTATTTTAACTTTTTTTTTTTTTTTTTCAGCTTTAATCCTAATGTCTAACAACTTCTCCCTCCCTCTTTTTTTGATCAATTGTGTTGTTGTCAATTAAGTAATTACTTCTGTAATTATGTCTAGTCAGCTTTGTTATTTTTCATTAAAAAAGTTTGTAAGGAATAAAAATGTCTTTTATTGATTGTGAGTTTTTATTTCATACTGCAAGGGATGCTCATTAATTCAAATTTGGTTAAATTAAAACTAATTTGAAGATCTCTGCAGTCTTTCTCGAGAACTTGCAACGTATTTTGCAGCATCGGTCTGTTACTACTACTGACTTACAATTCTCAGTTTTCTTGTCAGAAACTTTAGTGCTAAACACAGTTTCATATTCATGTGTTTTTTTCTGGTGTTGCTTTTGTTTCGTCTGCATGTATTTTTTATGTCACATTGCTCTGATACTTTTACAGTAATCAATCAAATGATCAATATTTTGTGTTCATGTTCTTTCAGGTAGAGTGGCTAAATTGGTATAATATGAAAACAAGGAATTCAGTTGGTTTGGAACTTCAAAGACAAACGAGGAAAAGAGGCTTTCGTTGGTTGCTTTCAAAAACAGAGTTCATTCCAATAGCTGAATGCATTAACCACGGCTGTACTTTATTTGTATCAAACATATTTCTATTACTGTGCAGTGTCATCATACCATTAATGTTCTTGTAAAAAATGACTGAATATTTATTTATTTGTAGTTACATCCTGGAAAAAGTATTAAATGCTTTTAAGAAAAATGGGCTGAAATTTTTGTATTTTGGGATTTAATATTTATTGTCTAATAGTTGTTAAATCTTTGCTTACTTGAGTTATATGGATCTACTCTTAAATCTTAAGCTATATGGCCATGAAAGCTCTTGCAGTTTCGTTTCTAGTACAAGTATAGGGATTCCCAACCTGTGTATTGTTACCCAAAATGGACTCTTTACGCATTTCGCATAGGACCACCATGCTATTCCTACTTTTCAGATGTATAATACAAACTAGCTGTGGGGCCCGGCGTTGCACGGGCTTTAAAGTAGTGATGAAAATTTAAATAAACTACTATATAATGATATATAACCGCCAAAGCAGCTTGCCTTTAAAGTAGCGAGGGCAGTTTCAGCAAACTACTCGCCGCCAAGGTGGCTCGCCTTTAAAGTAGTAAGGAAAGTTTTAGCAAAACCGGTTTCAAAAAACTGCTCCCCCAAAAGCGGCTCGCTAAAAAACTTTCCCGCATCAAAAAGTCAATCGCATTATTTGCACGTGCTTCCTCAGGAATAAAAACAATGTCAAGTAGCACATATTTAACACTCTCCCTAATAAACAAATACAATTCCCTACCAAAAACAAATATTTCCAAACTGCTCTCTTCCTGTAACATTAATTGCAAAATTCCAAACAAAAAAGTTGTTTTAACCCTACACTGCATGATTTTTTATTTTTCGTAGAAAAAAAAATATGTGTTTGTCGATGTAATAAGAAAACATGGAAAAATATTTTAAAAAATTTAACTCGAAATTTTCAACCCTTTCTAATTAAAAATAGTTTTGTTGCCAAATGGCTACACCATGCATTCAACAGATAAAAATGATTGTAAATGATAGTCTTGAAATTAGTTCTTTTTTGTAAAAAAATAGAGGAATTGAACATTTGGTGCACTGTACTCTTGTAATCCTTTACATTTTGACATTTTACATTATTTTTTATATGTACTTGTACTTTCCGATGATCAATTCTGTCAAATCTGATGTCTTTTGGAGGCTCTCTCGCGCAAACTTTCTTTCTTTTCTCTTTTTTTTTTTTTTTTGGTTTGTAACTAGTTCCTCTGTAGCTAATGGTCCCTTTTTAATACGCTTTTATTAATTTCACATGTGGGCTTGTTTGTATGTATGTATGTATGTATGTAACTCTGAATAAAAAATAAAATTTACGTTCTTTGCAAATATAAAAGTAATATATTTAATATTATTTTTAATACTAAAGGCTAAACTGTATTGCATATTGATGTATTATAAGTACATGTAAACTTAAGTGCGGATATTCAGTAGTTTTGAATATCAGAGGGAAACCCGTGATGATCACAGCGCATTCCAATGTAAAAGCATATTTTTTAGTTTCTTTTCAAAACTATATTTTAAAATTATTAATGACTTTACTTGTCCGTGTAAGCAGAACGTTTGTGCTAACTGAAATCTAAAATGAACACGTTTTAAAGGCTTTTCCCTATTGATTTTTTGTTTGTTCACTCTGTTGAACATCAACTAAGCATTGATAATTGCGAGGTCTTATAAACGGTAGAACAGCCGAAAGTACCACTTTTGGGTCCGCATGATTATATTATACCTTCCAAAAAGAGAAAGAAGCTAGCGCGAAACATAAACAAAGCACATACTTCATGAACTATAGAGATGAATCGAAGTGTTCTCTGGATGCTTACTGCATAATGTTGCCAAATGGCTACAGACGTGTATTATGTCCTAGATTTTTTCCAAATAATTATTTTGATGTAAAACGCATCTTAAACGAAAGATAAATGTTTATTTTATTCATGTTATTTTTTAAAAAGACGGAGAAAAATATTTCATTGTAAAAAATAATTTCAGAACATGGTAGTTTGAGTGATTTTAAAAGCTATCCATATGGATTCATTTAAGAACATGTAACATACCAGTGCTGCCATGTATGGAGGATAAATGGTGATAATTGCTTTAAATATACCCAATACTTGGTTTTTATGCATTGACTTGCCTTATGACTACATTCTGTTATTCATAAGGAGGACAAATTGTCCATGTAGCCAATTGGCAACACCATGCAGTGTAGGGTTAATATTTAGATCGCAGCCGAAAAAAATCCCTGCTAAAAACATGCATTACAATTTAATTTGAAACACATTTTCAAAATGGTACCAGAAAAAAAAAATATAAGTAATTAAGTAGGCAGGAATTCAAGTGAAACATGGATGATCGCATTATTTGCCTTGTTGAAATGAAATGCTTGTTAAAATGAAATGCTTTTAAGAAACGAAATGAAGAAAAGGACACCAACAATGAATTTAAAAGATGTCGCCATAGCAACGCAATAAAACGTTAATAGTTTGATCAAGAAAGAGGTTTTCGAACTCAAAATTCAAACGCTTGTAACTTTTTTTCTAGTGGAGATAAAAGCTTGGTTCTTCGACTGTAAGTCGAATCAATTCTGGGATTAAAAATATCGCTCTATCCAATGGCGTAAAAATCAAAACTGTGGAATAAATAGTTTATTTTTTACTGATGGTTTTAATGAACCAAGTATTGCAAGAAATCGGGTGAAGCCTTGCAAAAGGCAAGTTTAAAAATTGAATAACTCGTGCTGTGTTTAAGTTAGAGAATCGGAACAAACTGCATAGGACGGACAAAATTTTTCTGCTTCCAACGATATATAACATTAATATGTGCAAGTAATTTTTAACCCCAGTATTCGGCGATTTAAGTGAAAATTGCCTTGAATTCGAATAAAAAACGAATCGCTTATCGAATCTTTTCAAACTATAGCCTAAAGTCTTTCTGGAGAAATGGACTATTCAACACAAAAAGAATTTTTTAAATCGAACCAGTAGTTCCTGAGATTAGCGCGTTCAAACAAACAAACAAACTCTACAGCTTTATATTATTAAGTAAAGATTACAGTAGTAGAAAAAAAAACAGCAACATTTTCATTCTCCTTTGAAACGATGATAATTGCAGTTAATTTTATAAATAAAAGTGCATTATTCAAATGCTACTTTTGTATATTTAGGAAATTGGATTCTTTATCACTCATATTTACCAGAAATGCCCGAAAATTAATAATTTAGTGTTAAGTATTCAAAAGTTATCAGTAGCTATTTTTTCTATGTAGCTGTGTTTTCTACAATTATTGTGTGTTACGAGCATTATTTCACATAAATAAAATATATCAAACGAATTATCATGTAAAACCTGAACAATGTATGTATATACATCTTAAAATAAGTGAGGGCACATTGTATAGGATCTTGGGCTATTTAATTGTAAAAAAGGGATCACAACATGCAAAAGGCTGGGAACCTCTGCACTAGTGTGACCCTGAGTGGTAACTTATAGTGTCACCCCATTGCACACACACATGGACACTCACCAAAGAGAAAAAAAAACTTAATGTGTTATGCAAATGTGAAGATTGTACAGTACAATTTTCAAAAACAGCTTTTTTATTTTTTTCATGTGACAAAAATATAAATTAAAAGACAAGTACAAATTACACTTGCATGTTATTTAAAAATTTTATGTTTTACAAATAGTGTTAGTGTTATATATACAGTCGTAGGCAGCTGGTGCACCAAAAATACGGGGGGGGGGGGGAGGTCAAAAGAAATGTAGTCGGTTAAGGAGCAACACTTCTAATCCTTCTTATTTCTTTTGGCACCATTTGGCTTTCTTACAGGATTATAACGTAACATTAAATGACCTCTAAAAGAAGGGAAATATCGCCTCAAAAATCAATACAAATGGCCACCGTAGACTGATTCAAAGTTCCATTCTGATTTTTAAGAAGTTCATTTTTTGGAATTTTCAGCTACTGAGTAAAGAATCTTTTCCAATCGATCATTAATTGTTAACTCTAAAAAATGAGGGGCAGGGCCTCTTTATTTTTAGAAGTGGGGGCGAGTAGCTCCCATTCACGAACCGCTCATGGTTATAGATCAGGGGCGTAGGAACCAGGGAAACTTGAGCTCCCCCTGGAATATTTCAGACCGGCTCAGCTTCCCAGGAAAATTATTAATACAACTTTTGCAGCAATTTTTTTACCTCAAACCTGTTTTCAAAAATGTGATCTACAGTACTGTGCAAATTAAATGGAACAAAACGCATTTTTTAGGAATTGTTCCATTCTCAGGAACTTCACATATTCTCAACATTATCGAAAATAATCCAAAATTACATTTTTAAACCTACAATTTAGAAAAATTGCCGGGATGATTTTGCTACCCAGTTCCTGCCCCGTATGTGACCAAAGATGTCCTACAATTTGCTTTTAAGACTTCTATTTCAAAAAAATTCTATCCTCAAAAGTCACCAAAAATCTTCTAAGACATTGTTTTAAAATTACCATTTAAAAATTTTTCCGGGAGGCAAATTTGAGATTTCCTATTTCTGAGCAAATATTACATCTAAAACTAAGTTAATATAAAAAATGTAAAAGTTTTCTTTGTCTTGTCGTCTTTCTCACGAAAGAGATATATTAGTAATGCTTTTAAATTACTTTTATTCACAAAAAATGGCAATTCGAAAATTAATGACTTTATAGTTGAGCTTGTGCATTAAGAGGGAAGAAGTGTGTCTTCACCCCCCCCCCCCCCCAAATGCCAATATCTGGCATTGTGCCGCACCGGGCTCCCCTGTTTTACAAAGTTCCTACGCCACTGTTATAGATGGAACTCCTATTATTCTCTATCAAACCATCTTAAAATAATGTACAGCAAGATTGCATTAGGTGAGGATTCTTCTTCCACCCTGGACTGAGCCCTATCTGCATATGAGCAGGGGACCCTTCGAGCTCAGCACCTCATGAAAGTGAAAATACTTTTGTTTTGAACATAATTTCACCTAAACTTGTGTTGAAAATATATTTGACATTCCAGTAAAATTAAAGGAAAACCAAAGTACTGAGAAATTATTATTTGGGGACCTCAACGATTTTAAAATAAATAATGAAACTTTTTTACCATGAGAAACCAAGAAGTGCATTTCAAATTATACTTTAAAAAAAAATTGAACATATTATTGAAAACAATGAGAATCCGCAAAGTGTGAAAACAATAACTGAAAAAATAATGCAATAAAAATAACACAGGTCTAACAGTTAGGAGGAGAAAGTGAAAAGTAATCTTTATCGAAAAATTGAGGTTCAGACATGGTATCTTTTCTTATATAACAGTCTATGTATGTTTGCTTCTTTGCCTTTGGGTGTGTGTGACTACAAAATCAAGAGAAATATACAGCAAAGTCATGAATTGTGAATATTGAAGAGAGGCTTGAAGATGGAGTCTTGCACCTTGAAGACCGTATTATGAACTTTTGACCCATAAACTAGTTTTACACTTTTTTTGTTAATTCTTTAGTCCTTATAGAAATACTCGAGTTTGTTACAATAAAATTTTAAAAAATCCAGAACCTACAATGATATTAAGCAAGGTGGCCATGCGACTAGAAAATCTAGAATTTTGAAATTGTTTTTTTTTAATTGCTTTAGTGTAAACATCAAATATGCAATATCAGCCAACATTAAAGCAGCTTCTTAAAATTAATTTCTGTTACTTTTACGAGATGCTAGAGATTATAATTTTATCACGAATGGATTCTCTTTTAGGTGAAACAAGGGGCAAAGGAGGCACCAGGCAACTGATATGTTGTTTTGTCTCATATCCGAGAATAAACCATTTTAGACTGACAAATCACTTGTATCAAAACTCACTTCTGTTGAGCATTATTTAGTAGATCTTCAATATCCAAACCAAAGACTTTTGCAATTGATATAAACTGATGTTTTAACAATCGGAAATTTGTTTTTGTGAATGAAAAGATTTTATTATGGATTTCAATGTTAATTCAAGTATGCTACATTTTCCCCCTGTCAAAATTTCCAAAGTTCCCACTTTTTCAGCAAATTTTCTGGGAGGAGCTGATGCATAATGAATAAGACAGTTGGGGCAATTAAAGTTAATTAAAGCAACGAGCAGCGCAACTGATTCCGAGCCTGTTGCTGGTAGAATCCATTCTTCCTAGGGAGATGGCGCTCCTCATCAAATGCTCAACCAAGGAAGCTAAAAGGAAGGAGCCTCATCTCCTTTGGCAACGCGGGTGAAAATGTGTCCCGATTTTTCCACTGCCCAGAGATGGCGCTGAAGCCGATTGACTTATGATCTCTCGACTCTGTCGCTTGTGCTGACGGAGAAGGGGAAGGAGAATTTCGCCGAGGACCCCGAGCTTTCGGCGGGGTCAGCTTGGAGACCGACGGAAGGTAGCCGGCGCTTTTCGGGTAGCGGATGCGTGGTAATTGAGAGGTCAGATATGGGCACAATTATCCCCACGAAAGAGAAATGTTAAACTTTATGATTTTAAAGTTATTTACTTTCTCATATTTCATTTCCCTTTTGTGCTTTTTATTTTTGCCTCTTTTTTTATTAATGTATTTTATTTTATTTATTTTTTTTAATATTACTTATTTATTTCTTTAAATAATATTTATTTATTTTTTGAAACATTATTTGTTTGTTTTTTAAATTATAACTATTATTTTTTACAAAATTACTAATTTTTTAAAAGTATTAATTTTGCGCAGAATAGAATCGCTTTTTTCTCTTTCCAGACATTCCAAGCACACACACACACACACACAAAAAAAAAAAAAAAAAACAAATAATAACAAAGAAATAATTTAAATTAAAAAAATAAATAAATTAAGGAATATTTTTTAAAAAACCAAGTAAATAATTTAAATTGAAAAAAATAATGAATAAATAATTCAAAAAATAAATAAATTAGTTTTTCCCTCCCCCCCCCAAAAAAAAATTTTTTTTTTTTAATGGCGCAACTTGCGCCATAATGGCCCCATCCCCCATGGGCACCTATGCAATGGAGAACTTTATAAATCATTAAGCTCTTCACCTAAGTGACAGCAGATCAAATTAGGTTTTAAAAGAATTGCTTCAAAAGCAAAAATTAACGCTTCGAATGCAAAATATATTATAAACGTAGGATGAGGTAAAGTGTTCTATGCTTCTTTAAACAGCTTTCATAGCAAAAACAGCTTTAAATTTCCTAATACTTAGGAAATTCCGTTATTTAAATGCCCTTTCAAACGCTAGACTACGGGATGTAAACAAATAAAGGTTGCAGCAGCGCTCCCTGGCGGAAGTGAAATTTTGTTGCCAAACCGGTATCATGGAGATCCATCTCCTTCCTTTTACTCCCTGTGCTCAACAAAACGAGATCCCCTGTCAACCAGAGACACTGGGTGGAATTCAGGTGAAACGCTGCATTTGCAGAAGTGCGTTGCACACGCAAATTTTCGGATTTTCGTGAAACGAAAAGCAGCAATTTGGAACTTTTCCTCAAACGCACTCAAAAATTTGTTTGAAAAATACACTTTTGCAGATGCAGCGTTTCACCTGAATTCCGCCCAGAAGAACTTGGGGTTGTCAGTCGCCGATCAGTTAAATTGGAGTTACCAGCCAGAAACGTTCTAATGCACAATTCAAATAAACTATAGGAGACGATGCAGTCTCTGGCTAATGACGAGAGTTAAACCTTTGACGTATACGATCCTTTGAATGACACATCGGCTTTTTCAGCTCAAAATTGAAATGTTTTATGCGTATCAGGTGATCAGGGGTTCTACTCGAACACAACCATTAAATAAACTCAGTAACAAACATGTGACAGTAGGAAAATAATCTTAATGAGTGCATAGATGGCGAAGCCTATCGTTAAAAGTAGCAGTTGTAAGTACTTGTACTTCTACTTTCATTAAATTGTTTACTTTACTTTTTTTTTTTATTTTTCTGAAGTGTGCTTAAAATCAATTTGATTCAATTTATTAAGTCAAATCCAGGGAGGCCAAATTTTCGTCTTTGAAATGAATTATTCAAAAAATGTCGCTTTAAGAGTTTTGCGTAGTATTGTCAATGAACTCAGATTAGGAAACCCGAAGCTGAAACCTATTTCTGAAACAAATGCTTTTACGTATTTAATAAATCAATATAAAAGACATCAAGTTACTGAGAAAAGGACTTGCAAAAGCCCGGAAGAGGTGCTTTCTGCTGCACAAGCATATTTGTGCTATCTTCAGTCAACTCGAAAACATCAGGAATTATTGAAACTGTATTATAAAAGGGGGGAAAGGTCTGTGAAAGAAACCGCAGATTTGCTTGGCTTCACTTTGCCGGACGCACCCAAAGAAAATCCTTCTGAAAACTCTAAATAGTAAATTACTAGAATTCAAATGACTCATAATCGTTCTTTTTTATTATTATTTTGTATTGTATTCATAGACGTTAAGATATGTGAATCAATCAACCAGTAATCCTAGTCAGCTTATTCTTAGCTACTCATTTCTTACAGAGGTGAGCAAGTTTCTGTGCCATTTTTCCAAACCACTACAAAATCTGAACTTATTTCAGTGCTCATCACTACTAAGCAACCACCCCACTTAATGGTCAAATTTTTATCTCACGGATTTTTTGCCCCCATAGACCTAATGTTAAAATTCTTCATAGCAGTAGCCAACCAACCCCTCTGAACGGTCACCGAGTGGGTCATCAATTCAATTTCTCAAAAAAATCTGTTTGCTTCCCATTTTGGCTCAAGATCAGCTTAGGGGAGGTCTTACTGGCTGTTAATGGATTACAATAATTTTAGAATAAAAATGTCATTCATGTTTATTCATTTGTTGGTCAGTGATTTAAATTGCAACCAGGGGTGATTGTGTTCCGGTATTTTACCGGATTTCCGGTATTTTCATGATCGATTCTGGTATTTTAATGTTCGAAAATACCGGAAATAAAATATTTTTAATTATGCTTTTATCTTCCTACCTTCGGTATTTCTTTTTTTGCTTTTTCGAATTTTCGGTGATTATACCGATAATTACTAACAATAGACATCGAATAGAAATGTTAAGATGTCATTCTAATCTTATTTTTCAACTTTAATAAATTATTTTATTTACATCCTTTTTTATTTTGATGCCTTCATTTTAAAAAATGCAATCGATTTGCATTTTCTCTTTAAAACTTTCAGGTATTTTTTCATGAACTCACAATCACCCCTGATTGCAACAGAACAAAGAATGTTTTTATAAATCTCAAGAGCAGCTCAGCAGAAATTTCTGCGCCAATAGGAGAACGGTAAATCAGAGAGAGAGTTAATACTGAAAATATATATGATTCTCAAATCCAAACCCTTTCAGCATGAGAAAGCAGTGAAGCGTTTTGATAATTACAGCCCTAACTGAGAACAGGGGTGCCCCGATGGAAGATCAAGGGAGGTCAAAGTAATAAAATATCAAATAAAATACCATTTTCCCTTTAGAAAACTATCAAGCTTCATTTTAAATTTAAAGTGTTAGTCTAGTGTAAAGTGTTAGTAAGTGTTAGACTTATTTGTATTTGGTATTATAGAAATTATTTCGCAATTGTAATGAAAACCCTTTACAGCAGTCACCCCTCTGAGCGGCAAAAATTCCAAGGAAAGAAAGTGTGGCCACATTGAAAGTTTTTACTGTACTGAATTTATTGTATGATGTGATGAATGTTATTGATGCTATGGAGACTGAACTCCTTATTTGAATCCTTGTTGTTACCTAATTTTTCATTGTTTTGTTTTCAGGTAGCACGTACGAAAAAAGAATGTTTCATCATGAAAAAGAAATTTTTTGCTCTTATCGGCATACTTTTAGCATTTTTATTTCTTCAAAAAAAGAATAGCAATAATAATGATGATTCCTCAGCTTTTAAATGTGAGGATGACTTTGTTCATAATACATCAGTTTGCAAACTAAGATGCCCATACGGAAGCTTTGCTTTACCTGGAATGCTGTCCTGTCACCCTTGGCTGAATTGTGAAACAGAACTTGTTATCCTTTCTGTCATTTCTCTCAGTGTTGTTAAAATGGTAAGTTTATTTGCAAATAATTTTTTAAATGTTCATTATAATGTATAGACCTAAAAATTCAAACTATTGGTTAGTTACCAGTGACCAGTAGACATTTTTAGTTCTATTTCCTTTTTTTTTTTTTTTTTTTATATTAAAATATCCAGTAGCCACTTCATCCAGGATTGTTCTTGAATGAAAACAAAAAGGCGTGACACTAAAATGTAAGCTGTGAGAAAAAAAAATGTTTGCTTTATGAGCAGGGCCGAATTTAGCTCCATGCCGCACCTAGGCAGTTTTGAAATCTGCCGCTACCTCCCCTTGCCCCCTAAAGAAGAATTCAAATTCCTTGACTCGAAAAATGTAACTGAAGCCTCGAAAAAAGTGATATTCTCAGAACTAAAATTGTCCATCATCTGAAGAAATGATAATGTTTCGTATCATTTCATTTTGTAAGTTTTTTCTTGTGCCCGTAGGTTTTTACTTCTTTTGGGTAAGAACAATTCACATGTCCAATTTAAATAATATTTACAGTATAACATAGTTACATATATTAATTAATAAATTATTATTTTCTCTTAGCTCTATATAGTTTTGTAAAACTTGTTATCTTTCATTGTCTGAAGTCTTAAAACGGTCCCTCATTATAGGAACACTAATAAAATGTTATAAACATGAATTAGACCTAAAAAGACAAAATATCAGGATTTAAAAGTGGGAAAGGAGCAGTAACTGAGACTTGTTTCAAGTACTAAGCATGGTTTACTTTCGACAGCATTTTTATTCTTTGAAAATAAACTGCCTTCTTTAAGTTGTTTCGATATTCTTCGTCTTTCGCAAAAAAAAGAATCCTATTCTTTTTAACTCTGAGAGTTAATAAATATTTGTGTGTGTGTGTTGATAAATATAGGTTGCAAACTTTCGTACTCTGAAACTTTAAATTGGAGTTTTATAGTTAATCTAAATAGTTTTACAAAATATCTATCATTCAAAAAATATACGTTAACTGTAGAATTGTTTATGTAATTTTGTGGTTGTTCATTTCATTAGTTTAAAAATCATGTCCATACAGAGATTGTTATTTTTTGAATTTATTATTTTGTAATGTGCTCTCATAAGTTTCTTTCGCATATTCATCCTTTTTTGTTTTTGCGTTTCAGGTTTATTTAACAAAATGGCAGAACTATGAAGTAGTTATGTCTGTGTTGTCTTCCAAATTATATAGGGAGGATTTTATGCATAATCTTTTTATGCTCAAGTCGCTTAGTGGAAATCCTTTTGTTGTCCAGTTATTAGGTTTTTGTGACAATATGATAATTACTGAACACCATCCATTAGGAAATGCCTTAAGTACATATGACCATTTATCACATTTATTAAAACCATATGATACCATAAAAACTAGACTCAAATTGTGCATTAATTATGTAGCTATTATTGAACTCCTGCATTCTAGTCCTGTTGGTGTGAGAATTATGTGTGACTCTAATACTTTAGAGAAAACGTTATCCCAGTATTTACTGAAAACAAGTTTGGAACTTATTGTCAATGATTTAGATGCCACTCCTGAGGTAGATAATATTACCAAAACAGGAGTACATTGTGGGAAACGTGCTCCAATTGGTGACTTGGTTGCTCCAGAACAAAAATGGTTGGATATAGATCGAAAGTTCAGTTTGAACAGCATTCCTTTATATGATGAAAAAACTGACATATGGAAAATACCAAATATTTGTGACTGGTTTTTAGGTGAAAGTTCTGATGCTGACATTGTAAAATACCAATTATTTAAACTTCATAAACTTTGCAAGAGCATTAAGCCATCCGAAAGGCCATCTGCAAGCACCATTAAAGAAGCGTATGAAAAAATATATGCTAAGCAGTTCCAAAAGAAATCCTTATGATTTTCTATTTTAAAATATGTGGTTAAAATTCTGCCTGCATAGATTCAATGATTTGTAAAGTTTTTACTGAAGTGTGTAGCTGCAAATGAAGTTATCTTCAAATTCAATTTTTGCACAAATACATTTTACTTTAAATTTCATTATTATTATTATTATTTTTTTTTTTTTTCAATATATTTATTACCATACTTAGGTAAGCTGACAACCTAAGACAGTCCAAAAAAATTTCAAATTGGTCCCCAAAATATTTTTATACTACAGGAAAAGTTATTGTAACTCATCATTTTGTGAGCAAAGACATGGAAATTTTTCCTCCTTTTTTTTTTTTTTTTTAGAAATACTTAATTTTGTTGCCATACTCTTCAACTATAATATGAAATATATAGATATATATATAATCTATATACAGTAGCGTACATAGACAAAGGTGCGCCCCCCAGCAAGATTTGTAAGTGCGCCCCCCACCCCCTCTTAAAATGTAAAAAATATTTTCCCCGTGTAACCTTTAGTGCTATTTTTCTGGATCGGGCGTCCTCAAACCTCTTGCGCCCCCCCGCGCCGCGGGGGTTGCGGGGGCGCTATGTACGCCACTGTCTATATACAGGGTGTCCACTCCTATCGTGGACCAATAGCTAATTTCTAAACCGTTAGAGATAAGCATATAGTTCATTTAGGAAAAAATCTCCAAATTACGAAAGGAATTTTGGGTCTATTCGATGTTTTTCAAAAAATCAAATTTTGAAAGAGTTACGAAATTTGAATTTTTATACAGCCCCCCAGTCCTATCAATCATATTTAGTAAAACATTCTTGACACTTTAACGTTTAAAACTAAAAAAAAAAATCACTGTTCTACCACAAAAATTGACCGAGTTATGACGTTTTGAAAAATCAAGATTTTGAAGAATTTCGCATACGGTCCCTTAAGCGATCTCTCGATGACGTCATGAAATAATGCAAAATCTTGATTTTTCATTATTTCATGACGTCATAACTCGTTCAATTTTTGTCGTAGAACAATGATTTTTTTTTTAGTTTTAAACGTTACAGTGTCAAGAATGTTTTACTAAACATGATTGATAGGACTGAGGTTCTGTATAAGGGCAATTCCACGAAAAGTGGTCCTAACACACCAAAATTTTTTCCCCCCATAATACAAAAACAAACTTTATTTTTTGACAAAAAAATATCTACTCTTTTCGATTCCAGCATCAATTTTAAGATAAAATTTTTCTTTTCTCATATTTTAGCCTTGTTTAATAACATTGAGACAAATTTTAAAAAAATGCATTATTAGTGAAAAAATGTCAGAGAATTTTTTTCATCTAATAATCAATTTTTTTTTGGAAAAACTATCAAATATCATGAACGTAGATCCTTTAGTATGATTATATCTCATATTTTTTGTAATAAAGTGTTTCATAAGTTTTTAACCCCTCAAAATATGCAGGTTACTTTTTTTTGGTCACACACGTAAGGCAAAAGATAGAAAAGTTTCCCCCCAAGGTCTAATTAGGGGACTAAAAGAAAACTATCTCATATCATAAATTAACTTGATACATAGCACCTGTAACCTGACGTACATCTTCATCCATTCGGCAGAAACGTTTTAACGAGGCTCTTTAAAAGCTGTCACACACGTAAGACTTTTGAATGGTTTACCTTAACCCTTCACTGCACGGTGTGCCAGATCTGGCACAAACCAAATAAACCCTCATATATTCCAATGACTTTTTAAATGCAGTTAAACTGAGTTTTACGCCCCTTCTGGAACATTGCTATAACAGTTTAGTGTGATGTTTATGTACTAGTTAGTTGCACTAGTCTAGGTATTACAGTTCTTTCTTTTGAAAAAAAGAGTGTCTGCATTTCCGTTAGAAGTGTGTGTAGTCATTATTTCCTTTGTTCTAAAAATGTTTTAATACACATAGTTGCAAATTTGTTTGTACCACTTATGGCACAAAACACATTGTAGATTATTACACTTATCGGTATACAAAGCATATGCTATGTGCTTTGTGCCATATGTAGAACAAACAATTAAAACATCATTTTTGGTGCACCTTTTGAAGATAAATTTTTTTCTTCATTTTTCCTGAACTCAGAGTTATTAAAAGGTAACATATGACTTTTTTCATGAAAATATAAAAATCGTGCAGTGAAGGGATAAGAGTCAGGTCTTTGTTTGAGAAACTTTCCCAGGAACCGATTTTTTTAATTTAATTTTTTTTTGTTAATCTCCTCTGATTACACGTAACATGTTATATAAATAAATTATAAAATAACCTATATATAATTCGTATACAAATGAGAATTAATTTCGTCTTCATTCTTTATTTTGTGAACACATCTTTGCAATTTAATTATTTACTAGCGGCAATGTCCAACAAAATCAGATCTTTCGTTTAGGGCAAAAAATCAAATATTAAACAAGTGGTTCCGTCCGGAACTGAACGAGCCTACTTTCCCGTTTGCCAATTTCAAATTTCAAATTTGGTAAAATATTCATCCGAAAGATAATGGGTACGTGGGGGGTGGGGGGCAATTCGAAAAGTCAAACATAAGAATTAATTGTCCTCGCCGAGATCTTTCTAACAAAAAAAGTTTGTTCAAATCAGACTGTTTAACTCAAAAGTAATTAGCGGGGGACCAGTTGTTTGAGCGGTTCAAAGTTGAACAAAAAAGGGCTCAAACCAAAATATTAAATGTGAGAATTATTTATCCTCGCCGAGATTATTAGAACAAAAGAAAAAAAATATTCAAATCGGATTGCTTACTCAAAAGTTGTTAACGGGGACAGGTTGTTTGAACGGTTCAAAGTTGAACGAAAAATTGTTCAAATCTGAAAGTCAAATATGAGAATGAGGTCTCCTCGCCGAGATCTTTCGAACAAAAAAAAGTTTGTTCAAATCGGACTGCTCACTCAAAAATTATTAGAAGAGGGGGGCGGGGGGGAGGGGGTAGAGACAGACAGACACATATATAATGCTGATAGCTATAATTATCAGTTGTGGAAGTTGAATCGACTTTAAAATGAAGACATGCTGCACGCGGTCACACACGTAAGGCTCTAGTGTCACACACGTAAGGAATATTAAAAATTTTTTATTGCTACTCTACGAAGTTTAGAAAAAAAAGAATATGTGGAATACTTACTTAGTATACTTAGACACATGCACAAAAATCACCGTTCATTTATCTTTTAAAACTTCACAGGAAATTACACAATAATATCAGGTATAGCTTATTTTCAGATTTTCCGAGTCACACACGTAACACTGTATTTAAAATTTTATAAAAAAATTCAAAAGTGTCCTATGAAAAAAATAACGCCGCATTACAACTTTTGCATATCTTCTGTTACTCCAATAGCAACCACTAAGAAATATATAAAAAATATCGTCCTGGTTTTTATTGTTATTTGCAAAGAAATGGCGTCAAAAAGTCACACACGTAAGGCTGGAATGGCCCTTGACAGGACTGGGGGGCTGTATAAAAATTTAAATTTCGTAACTCTTTCAAAATTTGATTTTTTGAAAAACATTGAATAGACCCAAAATTTCTTTCGTAATTTGGAGATTTTTTCCTAAATAAACTATATGCTTATCTCTAACGGTTTAGAAATTAGCTATTGGTCCACGATAGGAGTGGACACCCTGTATATAGTCCTGTTAGATGGGAAGTTTTTATTTTTTTTATTTTTACCATAAGATTTCAGCTTTTTATTCGGAAAATTAATTTTAAAAAAAATTTAACGAATGTGTATTCAATCAGACTTTTATTTTATCACATTTGCTTATCATCTTGTTGAATTTACATCATTGAACATTCAAGTGTATTCTCTTATTTTTAAGATTATATTTGGTGTAATAATAAATAAATTGCAGTGTTGCTATCCATATTGTGCCTAGGAATATTACAACAGATTGAATTTGAAACATTTTTTATAATTCCAAGATACATAATAAAAGTATGTTTGGAAACAAGTTAGAATTATTATTTTGATTTAAACTTTTGTTTTTGCATTTCTTCAGACAAAGCATTTATAAAGGTTTGTATAACATCTGTACCCTGTACCTCAAAACTAGCTAACATTAGCTACAATAACACTAATTTGCGGGAGACCGTAAAAAGGTTTGTCTGATGCCTACAAAGCATGGTACTTGCATTCTTTTAACACTAGTGAATAATTATAAATAATTTTTGTTTTTAATTACACTGTTGTGGTTGAGTACAAAATAAGATACTACATACAATGCAGTAATAAATTACCTAAGAGCCACCAGTTTTTACTTCACGTTAGTCTGGCCCTGGGGCGACATTTTGGACCTGCGACATTTTGGCCCGCGACATTTTGGGCGTATACCCCGTCCCAGACATCAGCTCCAAAGACGCTCAGGAGCAGAGAGTGTCTGATTGCTTTAGGAGTTATTTTCTGTGAATTCAGTCGGAAAGTTGCATAAATAAACTGGAAAACTTTTCTGATTTTTCTTTCTTCACCCATGTAAAAGTTCTTATAAATTTGAAAAAAAAAAAAAAAAAAACATTTTTTAAGATCAGGGGTCTGGCCAGAGGAAATTCGGGTCCATTAACCAACCCTTCACAAAAATACGATCGAGCAAAACGGACCTTTCACAAAAATACGATCCAGCAAAACGGACCCTTCACAAAATGCTGATCAAACAAAACCTTGGCTTAACCGCCAATTTTGCGGAAAAAAAAATAAATAAGTCCGCACTTCCTGCCTGTGATGCTCTGGCAAGCAATAAATCTTTAATGTAAAATGTCTCACTTTTTGTTGGTTTCTTTTAAAGAAATTAACAACTTAAAAATGCAAATCAAAATGCCTTGCTGCGTTGTTGCTGTTATAGATTTCTCTGGAAATGCAGAGTAAGGATTTTTCTTCCTGCTCTTGACTTAAACAAAAAGGAAATAATAATAATAGCAATTATCAGCGAAATGAACTTAGGACTGTTGGAGAAAAATTGGATTAACTTCTGGTAGAGTGATCAGCTATTTAAAATTATCGCCATCTGACGTCTTTGGTGCGATGTTTTGACCCTATTTTCGCAGGAAATTACAAGCTTTTTTTATTATTATTATTGATGCTTACAAGGGTGGTGTTTTGGTTATATTCAGAAATTAATGAATTTTTTCTTCTGTTAATATTGGAAGTAGGGTGTTGTCTATTTTGCTTTGTCTTCCTACCGTATTTTTACTTTCTTCTATATCTAATATATAGAAGAAAGTATTGGTTTCGTGAAAATTTTCGAATGTCGAATTTTGACGGATTTGCACGTTTTGAGGTGCGCTGAGTCCATTTCGACCATTTTTTTTGGAAAATGTCTGTCTGTCTGTGTGTGTGTGTGTGTGAGTCTGTATGTGTGTGACCAGTTTTTGTGGCCGCGCTAGAGCAAAAACTACTGAATGAAATCGAACAAAAATTTTTGCACATATGTACCACCATGTGAACTGGTGCACCTGACTTTTTTTAGCGAATTCCTCCAAGGGGGGTGGAGCAATCGCACGTGTTCTGCGCGGGGGTGATTGCTATATCTCAGGAAGTAACCGGCGGAATCAAACGAAAATTGGTCCATAGGTAGACCCTACTGAGTACAGGTGCTGATTCAATTTGTTTGTCAATATCTCGAAGGGGGGTGGAGCAATCGCACGTGTTCTGCGCGGGGGTGACTGCTATATCTCAGGAAGTAACCGGCGGAATCAAACGAAAATTGGTCCATAGGTAGACCCTACTGAGTACAGGGGCTGATTCAATTTGTTTGTCAATATCTCGAAGGGGGGTGGAGCAATCGCACGTGTTCTGCGCGGGGGTGACTGCTATATCTCAGGAAGTAACCGGCGGAATCAAACGAAAATTGGTCCATAGGTAGACCCTATTGAGTACAGGTGCTGATTCAATTTGTTTGTCAATATCTCAAAGGGGGGTGGAGCAATCAAAAGTGCTTATTTTGTCATTGCACCTACTGTATCTCGGGAAATATTGCTGCGATTTGAATGAAATTTGGAATAACACTAACCCAATATGGAAGCAAGCATCGATTAAATTTTGGCGCCAATCGCCCCAGGGGGAGGGTGGGGTGATTTTTGCGCTTAGTCAACAATGCGAAAAATTAATTCATTAAAAAATCGCTTTCACGCTATTTAATTATCAAAACAGCTGAAAACTTTCAATGATTTGAAATTTTTAACTGTTGCCAATTTCTTTTTACTAACAAATAAAATGTTTGCAATTAATCTAAACAAGGCTTTTGCAATGATTTCCAATTTCGCTCATTGATTCTGCATTTGCAGGGTTATTACGATAATTGGGAAATTGTAGCTGTCTCCAATTACTCGGGCGAGTACGTATTTTATTTTGTAACCGGAATTCATAAGATAGATATAGAAGAAAGTTTCGTGACGGCCACGACAGCTAGTTTCTCCGTATCTTTTCTCCGAATGTCGGTGATTATAATGACATTCATCATATAAACCTGATGAAATGTAATTCTAAAATTATTTGCACTTTAATAAATTATTTATTTACCGTTTTTAGCCTACTTTCCCGTTAAAAATAAAAGAAAGACGAAAAAAGTATAAAAAGTGGCTTAATGCATCTAAAAAATATCGCCAAGTTTTTAAAAAAGTCAAAAAGAAAAATGAATATTTAAAAATTGGAAAGTAGGGTATTGAGATGGGGAATTTGTGCGTCGGTCTGTCTGTCCCCCCCCCCCCCCCTAATAACTTTTGAATGAATATTCCGATTTGAACGATTTTTTTTTGTTCGAAAAATCTCGGCGAGTACAGCTCATTCCCATATTTGATTATTCGATATGAACAATTTTTGGTTCAACTTTGAGCCGTTCAAACAACCTGTCCCGCGATATTAACTTTTTAGTTAACAGTCCGATTTGAACAAACTTTTTTTTGTTCGAAAGATCTTTTCAAGGATACTTCATTCCCGTATCTACATTTTCGATTTGAACAATTTTTCGTTCAACATTGAACCGTTCAAACAAGCTGTCACCCATAATAACTTTTGAGTGAACAGTCCGATTTAAACATTTTTTTTTTCGAAGCATCTCGGCAAGGATACTTTATTACCGTATTTAAATTTTAAATTTGAACATTTTTGGTTCAACATTGAACCGTTCAAGCAACCTTTCCCCACCTAATAACTTTTAAGTGAACCGTCCGAATTGAATAAACTTTTTTTTGTTCGAAAGATCTTATCAAGAATACTTCATTCCCGTTTTTAAATTTTCGATTTGAACAATTTTTCGTTCAACATTGAACCTTTCAAACAAGCTCTCACCCCTAATAACTTTTGAGTGAACAGTCCGATTTAAACAAACTTTTTTTTGTTCGAAAGATCTCGGCAAGGATACTTTATTACCGTATTTAAATTTTCAATTTGAACATTTTTCGTTCAACATTGAACCGTTCAAGCAACCTTTCTCCACCTAATAACTTTTAAGTGAACCGTTCGAATTGAATAAACTTTTTTTGTTCGAAAGATCTCGGAGAGTCTCATGATGAAACGTTGATGAACCGTTCAGAAAAAATTTTAACATGAGCGCCTACTGGGAAGTTTAAATTGAATGTTGATTCTGAACTTAAAAGCGGATTTCCTTCAAACTAACTTTGTAAGAAAACGGTTTTGATAAAAAATGTATGTAAAGTACTTTTTTGAAAAATCTTGTGTGAGGACTCTGATTCCGACTCCGCAAACATGGCGGAAATGCAAGCTCAGAAAAAAATGACTGACTGGGCAGACGATTTTTTGTTTATTTATTCATTTTTTTTGTTTAATTTGTTATTATTATTATTTATGTTTTTTTTTGGCAGACGATTTTTTTTGTTTACAAAAATTTTTCATTCACAAGATAATTTTATTCTTTATTTATATTTAACAACTGGCAACGGATTAAAAATAAAATTCGAGACAGTTTATTAACGAACGAGGTTTTTTTTCTTTCTTTGATAAAATGTGTTTTGATGTTCTTTGTACTTTTATTTTATTTATTAATTTTTTTTCTTTTGAAAACGATTGTGAAATTTTTCTACGGAAGAACTGCAACATTCTTTAAAAGGTGCGACAAAACTTTATTTACTGGTTTATTTACTTTTTACGTGTCCATTTCATCTGATGAGAGGAGTATATTTTGCTTTTAGAAATCAGCTTCAAGTGCTATAAAGGTATGTTTGACATAATTTTCAGTTTCAGATACAAGAGAATATTGATCAGATGCTAGAATGCCGATGTCGATGTATGGAAAAGTAGGCTCGTTTAGTTCTTGACAGATCTTGTTATACTTCTGATGCTTTCATTTTGAAAACAGCGATCTCTGCATCCGATATGAAAATCGAATTTTACTTATTTTTCAAGCTAATTACTCTTTATTAGGAGGCAAATAAATGAAAATTCGCTTTTTTTTTTGTTCAGATCATTGTTTTAAATTTTTTAAAGAAAATTTAACTGTTCTTTTATTAGTCTAAATGTTAAACGCTGAATGAATCGTTTCATTTTATTTTTGCATTAATTGTGTTTACACTTTACAGACATTAATATGTTTATCATGGACATTTAAAATGCAATTGTAAAAAAATTTTATCAAAACAATTCGTTATTCCGTTTTTATGCGTTTGATGCCATCACTTTTAAAACTGCTATAGGAATCGAATTTTTCGCATTTTTGATGTTTAATACGCTTTTTTAAGAGGAAAATAATTGAAATTTATTTTTATTTTTTTTATTAAGTTCAATTTTTTTTTCCCCAAAATTGTTTGATTTTCCCAAAATGATTTGATTTTTCACAAAATTATTTAATTTTTCACAAAAAACGGACCCTGAGAAAATCCTGCACAGACCCCTAAAGATGTAATTTCACTTTTCTCACAATATTAAAAGAAAAAAAGTCTTGCAAAAACCTGTGAGATGTATTGATTTTTCTAGAATTTCCCACAACTTTTCCAGAATCAGAGAAATTCCGTGATTTTTCTCAGTTTTGTAGATTTTTTGTCCGCCACGACGAAGTTGTAAGTAAAAACAAAACAAAATTAACGAGTATTTGAAAGCAAACTGATGACATTTGATTTAAACATTGGCAAACATTTGATTTAAAGCAGCTCTTCGAATAGCTGAGAATATCCTGATCATTCATTGGGTTTGACAGACTGTCCTGTCATCGTACTAGCTCGAAGCAGGAAGTTAGGGCGCGGCAGATTAGGCGCAAGAACATTGGGCGCGAGGACTTTTGGGCGCCGGAAACATTGGGCGCACGGACTTATGGGCTCCTGGAACATTTGGCGCGAGGACTTTTGTGCGCCTGAAACATTGGGCGCTAGGGGCTAGGACTTTTGCTCACACGGAACATTGGTCGCAAGGACTTTTGGGCACCCGGAGCATTGGGAGCAGGGACTTTTAAGCACGACGGCCTTTATCCAAAGACTTTAACATTATTAAAATGAGTTAAATGAAATATTTCAACCGTGGAAAAAACCGCTGCATTTATTTTCTCAGTTTTTAATTAATACTCGGTAAATTTTAAAATATCGTATAAATTTCGGTATTGCAACGTTCTTTCTAAAATGTATCATTTCGTTTTTAAGCTAGGAAAGAAAACTGCATTCTTCTTTTAAACTTTGATAAGATTCCTGTTGGTTTCTGTCAGCAAAATTGTTCTTATTTTCTCTTTTGTCTCATTTTTATATCATACTTTTAATTTATTATAGTTTGCATTATAACTAAAATTGAGTATTCTTTGTTCGATATCAATTTATTACCAAATGTCCTTTTAATTTTATACCACGGGCAAAGCCGTGCGAGTGCCGCTAGTCTCTACTAATAAAGCTGAAGGTGGGTCTGTCTTTCTTTCTGTCTGTCTATCTATCTATGACACGCGTAGGGTCAAAACCGTTCGGTCGATTTTCATAAAATTTGGCACAAAATTGGTTTGTATCATTGGGGTGTGCACTTCGAAGCGTTTTTTCGAAAATTATATTTCGTTCTTTTTCTATTCTAGTTCTTAACTCATCTATATCAATAAAAATGAGTGAATGCTTGTATGTTTGTTTGTATACTTGTTCTCTATACAAATCCACAGTTTGCGTCAGATTTTCATCAAACTTGACACAGAGGTTCCTTGATGCCCTAGAATTTTCATAGGCGGGGTCTTGAAATTTTAAAAAATCTAAAAAGCTCAAATTCAAGTTTTTCGTCAAAAAATGACCTTTTTATAGGAATCTAGCCTATTATTAGGCCTATTTTTTATTCGACATGAGCCTTTAGGTTACAAATTGATAAAATTTATGGTATTTAAATATTAGCATTTTCCAACAGAGATTAAAATTAAAACAATGAATTTTCATTTCAAGGCTCACCTATTTCATTTTAGCATGAAATGAGTCAAAAACAATTATAATTCATGTTCTCATTTGGCACAAAATATGTATGATACAGAAATTTTTTTTCAACAAAGGAGATTTCAACAAAGGAGAAGGTTCTCAATTCAAAGCGTATGTTTTTTTTTTTTTTTTGTTTGTTTGTTCGCACATAACTTATGATCTACTGAACCGATTTGGACGATTTTTTTTTAATCGATAGGAGATGGTGTAACTTAGGTACCATGTACTCATATGACGATATTGGTTCACTAGAAAAAAAGTTATTATGGAAAACAGTAAATTTCATGTCATTTCCCCATTAAATGATTAAATTTTCAATCCCTTGTTGCAAAAATTTTTTGCCTCGCAACAGCAATATTAATAGTAATCATGATGAAAAATTTGAACCAAGGCTTAACTAAATCTAACATGAAACTCATTAGCGGTAACGTACGTAGTATGTGTTAAAATCTTATGAACAACGAGAAACTAGAATTGCTTTGAAATATAAATTAGTTGACAAACAGTTGATATTTAAATGGCTTTGATTAAGCTAGTACACAAATAAATACCAGAGAATAACAAAGATTATTTTTTAGTGTCAATCGTTTATAATTTTAGACGCGTTGAGTCTCTTCCTTTTTTTTTCCAGTTTATTTTATGGAGCATTTACTTAAGAAAATTAGGTGAAGTTCCGTAATGGAAACATTACCTTATTTCATAAGTACACTTACACTAAAAAGAATAAAATAAAATAATTTTGGAAGAAAATAGAACCGACTTCAGTTGGAAATTGCTCTAAAAAGTAGAAAATATTTTTTTTCTTTGAACACCATCGAAACTACTTTTAAACATAAGTTTTGAAGTCGACGCAAAAACGATAGGTCAAATGATATTTAACCATATTTTGCCAACATTTTTCAGAGAAACCATTGAAAATTAAAAGCAGAATATTTGTACCATTACACGAATGTGTGGTAATGAATGAAATGTATGCGAATGTTTTTAAAGAACCTGGATCCATTAAAATGTATATAGTTGAGTTATAGTTGCGTATGATTCTATACATTGTTTTTGCGCCGACTTCAAAACTTATGTTTAAAAGTAGTTTCGATGGTGTTCAAAGAAAAAAATTATTTTTTACTTTTTAGAGCAATTTTCAACTGAAGTCGGTTCTATTTTTTTCCAAAATTATTTTTTCTGTGAACTTTCCGTTATAATTAAGTCCCCTAGCGTCCCTTTTTAGGGACGGTCCAAAAAGTGTGTCTGAATTTTCCAAAAATGAACATTTCAACCAAATAATTGTGTTCAATTATTACTTTGGTATTGCTTCAATTCTGTATTAACAGATTTCAGCACATAACCGCTGTAAAGTGTGATCTGTAGCCATTTGATTATGATCTTTATCAAAAATTTCATCGTTCACAATCTCAAGAACAAAAAGCTAAGTTTTTAAAGTTATTAACAAGTAAATCTATCTGTGTTTGATATATGTGCTACTTTGATCGATGTTTTAGATTACCTTTCTTTGCAATTTTGTAAATTTTAAATTTTTTCAGGATTTTATAGCAATTTAAGAACGTCCCTAAAAAGGGACGCTAGGCATCAAAGGCTGCATTGTTTAACCGTTGCTGGTTTCTTGCTTAGAATCTATAATTTATATCAAAAGAAGTTAGTAAATGTTTTTAGACTGAAAAACAGATAATAATTGTCATTTTTAAAACTTATTTTATTTTTAAAATCTAATTAAATTAAATTAATTAATGTATAAACTTAATTATACAACGTTCTTAAATATTTTCTCCTTTTTTTTTAATTATAAGAAATACTCAGGTACATTTTGAAAGAAAGCTATTTCAAAAATGTAGTTCTTTAAAACACTAATTATACGTTGTATTTAATTACTTTTCCATTATGTATTTAGGTGTCTATTATTGTTTAGTCTGACTGTTGAAGAAGCCCTAAGCTGTTTCAGAAGCTTAGCATTTCACCTTGATGAAGAATTCAAGAATTGCATATGTGTCTGTTGTTTGGAAAAGGGGGGGGGGAGTGGTTGCAGATTTAATTTCAGAATTCCCTGAGAATGCCAATTTTGATCTCTACTGTGACAATTTATTTACTTCTCTTGCGTTCCTACGTGATTATTTGTCTCAGAAAGGTTTTGTGCAAGAATCGGATTAAAAAATGCTCATGAACTAAAGTTACATTGTTTAAAAAAGAAAAGAGAGGAAGTTTTGAATAAATGTCGATGACAGGTAAAATAATATTACGTTGGTTCGGTGGAATAATAGCAATGTCATAACTATTGCATTGAATCTTCATGGAGTTCATCCTATTGTAAAGGCTAAGCGATTGTCCAACAGCGAAAAGAAAGTAATAGAAATTGATGAACCAAATGTATATGGTTGCTCAGTACAATCGTTGCATAAGGAAAAAGATCCCATGCATCAAATATCGGGAACTACCGGTTTTTGATTCACTCTAAAAAATGGTGGTAGTCGCTCTTCATTTTTATTTTAGAAGCTGCTGTACGCATTGAGCTCAAGAGTATCGGATTGAGTTATGTATTATGGGGCTAGTTGTTATATTGCTTTAAATAAGACTCAGGTAAAATGCGCCTATTGAAGTAAAAGAGCTTATCGGAATGAAGCAAATGCAATACGTAGGTTTGCAGAACAAATGCTTTGCTGACTTTCATACTCAACAACACCAATATTTCCTTGTTCTCTGAGTCTACTTCCCAGTTTATGTTAATTGCTGCTTTTATTTCTTCTTATAAATTGTCATTTTCAACATTACATCGTAGGAAGAAAAAAAAATTGGTAAAAAAGTATATACCCTCTGGTGCCTAGCGTCCCTTTTTAGGGACGATTTTTCTTTCTTAAATAAAAAATTTAATTTTTATATGATAATTTTTCAACTATTTTTCCTATCCATTAAACACTACTTGTAACCAGTATACCAAGTATCGTTGAAAAAAAAAATGTCAGGCATTAATGGGTTAAGCATACAACTTGATAAAATTACGGATATTTAATTCTAATTTTTTGCGAGCGTTTTTTAGTCCTCCTATTAGAGGAATTGTGCAAAAATGTGGATTAAAAACCTCATACTTTTTCGCTTTTACTTGATGCTATTTTTTTTTTTTTTTTTTTGTGAACTTTCCGTGAATCAAATTTTTTTTTCCTTTTCTGAATGCTATGTTGTATTAATACGCACCCGGGCAACGCCGGGTATAAAGCTAGTTTTTCATACAAATTTAATAAAATTGGGGAGAAACATTTCATATTTATTTTAAAATTTTATGTCATTCGAAAGCTTAGAATTTTCTGCTAAAAATGATAACATTTCGAAGGTTCTACGAGCAATAGAAGAGCTGTAATAATTGTTTGTAGAATTTCGGAATGGAAGGCTTTCCTTGAGCAAGCTAAACGATTCTAAATGGCTTAGCTTGAGACTAAAGTCAATAACTATAGCGGAATTGAAATTATTTTTAAGCGTAAATTAAGTTTTCATTTTGTTCCCATGGTTACGTTTTTATATCTTTTGTTTGTTTCGTTCGTTTTCCCTTAATAATTTTAAAAATGTATTTGTTTTTGTAGCAATCTAAACTCCAAGACATATTAAAATGAGTCAAATAAAATGTTTTAACTATTGAAAAATTGTTTGCTTCTATTTTTTCGGTTGTTAATTAATTAAATCTCGGTAAATTATAAAAATATTGTATAAATTGCGGTACTGTACCGTTCTTTCTAAAATGTTTCATTTCGGTAAATGTATTATTTTGTTTTTAAAGCTAGGAAAGAAAACTTCCTTCTTCTTTTAAACTTTGGTAAGACTTCTGTTGGTTTCTGTAAGCAACAAATTGTTTTCATTTTCCCTTTTGTCTTATTTTTATATCATACTTTTAAGGAATAATAATTGATTTATAACTAAAATTGAGTATTCTTTCTGTTATACCAATTTATTACTCCTGATTTACTGACTGTAATTTACTATGCTAACGTTTCGAATGCTAACGTTTAACGAAAATAGTTAAATTTATGCTAATTTCAGAAAGAAATGTTCTATTTGCCTTTCGTTTAGAATTTGTACGAGTTCCAGCTTGTTGTTAGATTCATTATTAATTGAATGCATTTACATCAAATACTGCATTCTCTTAGTACCAAATTGTTAAAACGAATTTAACCCAATAAACCAAACGTTTTTGAAATTCGCAACCTAAAAGTTAACGAAACTTACAGCGGTAGTATAAACACGACAGTATAATGGGACGAATTTGATGTCATAAATTGGTTTGTATTTGACAACAACTTAGAGATATTTCGCCAAATTACAAGCCAAAAATGATGTGCCAAATTTAGTGACATATGAAAGACTTGATTTGCTTATCGTGTTTACTGCCCTCCACATTTCCTACGAATTCCATATTTTAACTCTTCCGATGAGCGCCATCAATATTGAGCCCCACTCCACATGAAACCATGTTTATTTTTTTCTTGCATTTTTCTCGCAAAAAATACCGCTTTTAACGTAAAAGAACCTAATCAACTGAAAGTCAAAGGTTGGCCGTGATAGCCCGATCGGTAAGTCGTCGGACTCGTAACCGGAGGGTCCAGGTTGCGATCCCAGCCTGTCAAAGATCCACCGTCTTCGTTAATGGTGGCTGGGGGACGTTAAAACTGTTCGTGGTTCACAAAGTCCTCCAAGTGAAACGATACCTCTGGGGGTGCTGGACCAGGGGTTGCTTGCCCCTTGGTCTGGTTCAAAAAGAACAGAGCACTCTTAAGGAACCTATCCCGGTTAAACCACGAGTTGTGGTTGGTACGGGGACCCTGGAGTGTGAAATGAATTGATAGTCAAAGGTGTGCAAATTTTCAAATGTACCGAAAATATGCAGAGATCTTGAAAAACAAAATAACTGTAGGAAAAACTGCAAATATACAGACGAACAAAATAGCCTTCTAATTTTATAAAACGGGCGAAGCCGTGCGGGTACCGCTAGTAATTAATTAAAGCTATAGTCTGCTAATGCTGTGGACTTGAACTAGCTGCTCGGATGCAAAATGTGATAGAATTTTTCGAATGAGCTCAAACGGATGAGTGCAAGTCTTCTACAGAAAAAGTACCGAAACGATAGAATGCAGTTGTCTACTGTAAGCTTTTATATGCAAGCTGTAGAATAGCATTGTGCATATGAGTGCTACAGAAGCGGATGCAACCATCAGATCCCGAAATACAATTGAAAACGAAATATCACCCCCCTCCCCCCCTTCGAAACATAAAACTGTCCACCATTACCGAAGAAAAACTTACGCTCAAACACATGCCCGTTATTCAGAGGGGTTTTAATTGCCCCCTCCCCCTCCTCCTAATCAGACTTTGGAAAATCAAGATGTTTACATTTAATTGGACGTGGTTTTTCGGTACAATTTTCATGAAGCACATACCCTTTGCCCCCCACCTTACCCCAAGTAGCATAATCCCGTTACATCACGTTTTCCCGAAGAGTTGACATAACGTTACTTGTAACGTAAAAAGAGCGATAATTTGTCAAGTTGCATTTCGGTAATGCAACGGTTGCAGAACAGTTGCTTGTCACGGTTTGTCAACGATACTGAAACGCTACATCAATGACATTTTTAACGTTATATCAACCTTTATTTGCAACGCTTCATGACGTTGCAGTAAGTAATGCAGAATACATACCTTTATTTGAATCTAATTGACTGATTGAGCAAAATTACAAAATGAAAACCGATCACGCACAACACAACAGCAAAGACTCGTTGCCTGGAAAACAGTAACGATCTGTCAACCAATTGTAACGTAATGAAACGTAAAGGTTGCGTTTCAGTGTTACTTGGGACCCGGCAGGAAAAGTGAAATGTTCGCTCTGTCCAAAAGTCACCCGCGCCGAAAGATTTGGGCGTTTTTTCTTCTAGCGCGCCCAAAAAGTCGGAAACTCGAAAAGTCACCTACGCCAAAAAGCCTTCGCGCCCAACAATCCGGGGCCCAAAAGACCTTGTGCCCGAAAAGTCTCTCACGATCAAAAGTCCCCCGCTCCCATCAATCTGGGTACAATAGGTCCGCAGTCTCACACTCCCAAAAGTCCGTGCGCCCAATGTTCCCGACGCCCAAAAGACCTCGCGCCCCAAAAACTGGGCGCCCCATGTTCCCGGCGCCCAATGCTCTTGCGCCCAAAAAACCTCGCGCCCAATCTGCCGCGCCAAAATTTCCTAAACCTAGAGCCGCTATAGGCCGACGGCATCAAGCTTAAGTTTCACCACTTTGGATCCAACTCATTTACTTTTACTTTCATTTTTCATTGTTGCGGAGATAGAATTACCAAAGCAAAGTTTCGGGACATTGCCAAGCTTTGTTAAATTCACGTGAAAAGTTACCAAAAAGCGATAACTCGCCAGAAAAGACAACCCTTAAACACGCGCTGGATCCAAAGGGGCACACTCGAGTTGCGCACCGAGCAACCCTAAAAAGGGGTTGTCCAGCAAGAGAAGTTATCGCTGAGCATGATTTGCGCCCTTACTTCCCCCCGAACCAAGAATTATCTCAAGTTCGCAGGGGTTGCCACTCGTGCATCTTTATCAATAAAAGTCTCGTTGGCGAAGATAAGTGAAACGTAAATTGAATTTATTTTTAACGCGTTTGAAAAAAAAGTAAAAGACAATTAATTGAATTTTTTAATTAAATTTCTTCTGTTCACCTGATTTCTTTTGTACAAGTTGACCTTTTTGGAAAAGTTTAGGAATGTACAAATATCACGGAATTGAAGCTTTGTCACAGATCCGGACATCCGCGGATTTTATGGGGGTTGGGGAAGGGGGCTCTCCTAAAGAAGCAAAATTAGTTTATCTGCACCATTAAATATTTTTTATTTATGTCTTCACAACACGAGTAGGAGGTTAAACTATTTAGTATAAACAAAACATATTTGAATAAAATCAATTTGTTTTGCTACAGGAGTAATATTGCAGTGCAGTCATCTTTTAGTGTGAAATGATAATATATAAAGCTGACTAATTTGGAATTCAAGGGTACTTAATATCGTGAATGTATATGTGAATTATCGTACTATTTTGGTAAGACTATAAAGTTAGGTAGCTAATTAACTTGAAACGATTTACGACCATATTCGAAGTGAGTTAGTATGTAATGTTTCTGAGCATTAGGCTTTAAGGATTTTTTTAAAAACATTTTAATGGAGCCTCATGAGGACTTTTTTTTTCAACTGTAATAAAAAAAAACTTTTGTGTTTTGAACCAAAAACTATTTCTGTATCTGTCCCTGGTTCTAGTCATTTCAAAAATACGATACCGTGACTTTAAAAAACTTTCTTGTAGCTGCGCTGTTAAGTAATGGGCGATTCTCTGTAAACTGGTAATTAGCTGTCCGAACTGAGCATTTTAAAAATAATAAAGTGTAATAAAGTAATTATAGCTCTTAATACAAGTAAAGCATTAATACTTTGTGGCCCAATTGTATTTGGAGTGATAACAATTGAATTTTTTTTTCTAGAAATTATCTAAGCGCCAAAAACACAGTCCCCTGGCTGTCCCAATCCCATAGTCTAACTGTTAAAGATAGTATTTCAAAAAACCTATTAACACTACATAAATTTGGTAATTAATATCTAAAAATAGAATAATGAAGCTATATTTTTCTTATGAAATAAGGTATAATTACGTATTTCTCAAACTTAAAATTGTCATGTAAATTCTGTCCGGAGTTTTTTCAAACAGTCCCCTGCAACAAATTCAAAGCTGTAAATACGAAAAATCTATAACTTTTGCAAATTCTTTTTGGCATGAAGTTTAAAGTAATCAGTGGGAATTTGCCGAAATCGCCTAGAACGGCGCTGAAACACTACTTTGCTTAGTTTGAGAGCCACGTTTGTGATGAAAGTATGCATCAGGGTCGTTGCGAAAACAGTCCTCTGGGAAGCGATTTTATTAATGTCAATTAATTTAATTATAAAACAGATTAGTTATTATGTCCACGATTTGTGCCTAAATTTATAGGTAGTCTCGTAACTAATTATGTTCCAATAGTTTTGCAGATATTACGCAACAAAGCGCAAAACCAGTCACCTGGCACAGTCCCCTGCCTAGTTATACTAGGCGGGGGACTTACCCCCTGTCATGATTTATCGGAGAAACACAAACTTCAATTGGTCCTCTTTCAAACCAAAGTAATTGATTCATTTTCTGAGCAATAGTATTATAATTATACGAACATTTCAAAAAACCGTGCCTGGACAGATTTCGTGTGAAAAATGACGAGTTTACAGAGAATCGCCCTAATCACAAACCAATAGTTATAGTAAATATAGAGTTCATCCTGACCTGCTAACGCTTTCCCAAATTTTGACGAAACCTGTATGTTCGCATAATTTTAGGATCGCCTATTAGTTTTAATAAAATTTTGATATTCCGATTTATTTGGATGCTTAATCATTTTCTTTGACCATTAACAAGTTATATAGCGATCAAATAAAATGTGTCGAGACGCATTTGAAAAAAATGTATAAATTATTGACTTAAAATCTAAATTTAATATTATTTTTGGCCACATAATTCGCACGGTGTGTGATGATGTTTAAATCATATATTCAATAGTGGCACTTGGCACATAATTAAAACCTTTCTGTTTAGAAGAAAATCAGCCAATAAATATAACATGATCAATGTTTTGAGAGAATTGTAGAGTTTGAGAATAAATCGGTTAAAAATAATATTACACAAAACCTTGATTTTTTACTAAGCTATATTTTATTGTGTCATTTCTGTTTTCAGGGTGCGGTACAAGTAGAAGTACGTATGCTTGTTTATAACACATATTCACTTTTTATCCGTCATCTTCACAATATGGAAGGAACATGTAGTTACTAATTTAGTTCTGAGTTATACACTATACAGCAATGCATAATCAAGTTAACTTTTAAACCAAAGAAATAGAAACAATTGTGTACCACGTACGAACCACGTCGTACATCTAATTCCCCCAATTGCTATACTCATTCTTTAAAAGAAAAGTAGGAAAAAGTAATTTGTTCTAAAACTACCCGTTCCTTCCTGGAAATGTTTTTAGTAAAGGCTTTCAGGGAATTTGCACCTGCGTTTACAATTCTAGAAACGTTCCAGCTTAATCTCTGAATACTACTATTGTATGAGGTTCATACCTCCCTCTAAGTAGAATTGATAAGGCTCCATACATACAAAAGAAGCATTCTTACTTGATATTGTAAGCAGATTTTTGTGTGAGACGTTTTAAAAGATAAGAACAACCTGTAACAAATCAAAAGTGAAATTATAGGTGACTTTTTTGACCTCAGAAAATTTGGAGGTCAATAGCTCGTACAGTCTTTTTCAAGACTAATTCTTCTGTTTCGTTTCATTTCACTCATTTGATTGATGGATGATTCTCATAATATGTATAGTAGCAAAGGTACAATGTTATTTTTATATAACAAGTATAAATTCCGTTCAGTAAAACGTATAACGAAAGTTTCCATTTAAGATTCAATGCTTCCGTCAATGCACCTCACCCGAACATTTTTGAATTAATAAAAAACTTGAAACTTGCTCAAACTGATAGTAAACAGCATTCGCAGCGATGATGAACAAACTACAAATAACAATACTAAACAAAAACAAGATTTTGTTCAAGAAAAAATGTCATAACTAGAAAACAATAAGTTGGATGTGTTATCTTTTTTGAAATACGTGTCATACAGAATACCTAAAATATAACTTTCCTTTAATAAATATTTTTGAAGTTTTCAGCATTGCATTGTATTTTTTAGGCTCAACAATTATATTCTATTTTCAGTTATTTAAAAATGATTTTGTAAATAATTGCTCAGGAGATTAAATAATTAAATTTTATCAAAGACTTAATAATATTCAAATTACATATGCTCTAAAATATGTCATGCTTTTATAGTATTGAAGAAAGTACAATTTCATGCTATTTGTTATACTTATGTTACAGAAAATTACATTAATTTATTGTTGAACAATTCCGCGGAACTGTGATATTTTTAAAACAGCATATTGAACAAAAGAATTTTTCCCCCTTGGATTATTGTATTTTTTAAGTTGAATTTAATGGTATAGATAGTTCAATTTAAAAAAATAATTTTTGGATCATTATTAAAAATTTCTTCAAATAATGGACTCTGACAAACCTGCTACTTTTTCCAATATCAATCAGTCACCATAATTTTAATAAATTTTTAAGAATCATTCAAAATGTATTTCAGAAATTCTACTACACCATCAAATTCAGCTTAAAAAATGCAAAAATCCAGGTGGAAAATATCCCTTGTTCAATGAATATTTAGCGTTTCATATTACAAAATAGTCTTTTGCTTTAAAAATGTTAACCGTGGAATTGCCCTGTAAACAATATTCATCTGGGTTTCTTCTTCAAAGAATACTTAAGGGTTTTAAAATTGATTAAAAATTATTTAGAAAACATTTTTCCTGCCGATTACGAATAATCAGCAAATCGGCAGATTACTGATTACTGCCTATTCGGTGCAATTCTAGTTTGTTCGAAATATTTCACTAATTTTAACAGAACAGCTTATAACGTAAATCTTTCCCCTTTATTTTCACAAAACTCTAAAATTGATCAACAACAATAGTCTGAGTCATGAAATAACAAAATAAATAAAATAAAATATAAATAATTGAATAAAAATAAATTACAGGATGAAAATGTAATTGTAATAGCTAAAAGCCCGGATTATGTACACTAAAAACAGGAAAATATACTTGCAAATATGCACTAAAATAATTTAGAATTTGTACTAAAAGTTGAAAAAAAAAAAAAAAAAAACTAATAATAATTTTCACCTACACAGGGAAAATTTGTTATAATATCTAATAAAAAATTATCTATCTAGCATTTGTTAATAATGCTGGAATTTGTATTGAAACAATAATTCGTACAGAAAATTAAATGCACATTTATTGATTTTGCTACAAAATCACAATTTTTATTTCAATATTTTCTTCAACAAGGCAGGGCCTTTTGTCTTTGAATGTGATTTCTGATGTTGGTTTCTTTTCTCATTGTAGTCTCTGTAGAGTCTGTGTTTATTTAAGTGAAATATTTTTCAATGGTCTTAAAATTTTCTTTGTGCTGAACAAAATGTTTGTTTTTGAAAAACACACTAATATGCATTTATTTTAAAATGCACCGTTTTTATGCATGTATTTTATGCATTTTTCCTGCAATTCAAAAAGTATGCAAATAAATTTAATTTTAGATTTAAGCCTGTTATCTCTTTGCAGGTTTAAAAATACGAAAAACGTAATACCTTCGTACTTCCCTATATAATCTTTCCCTTCGTCTCGCCGAAGAATTTATATTTATGAGAAATTTATAAATAAATAAATATATACATATGTACTTAAATATAATATATACATATTGTATATGCAGATAAAAAAATACACATATATATTTAAATATCTACATATATATTGATTTGTATTGTAAAGCTGCAAAATTAAATAAGTTTCAAAATATTATATTTTTGTTGAGTAAATCCGCGATATATTGGCGACTTTTTCACTGTCCAAGCTATTGGGTCAAGAAATCTTCGCCAAACAGGGAAGAGGTTGCAAAATCATTCACGCAGATTTGAGCTCGGACGGGGGGAGACTAATTTTCTGCTTCACCAGTCTTGGTCCGGGGAAGCCTTTTTCTCCCCCCGAGGTGCGCAACTCAGGTCTTCCCATCCAAAGTGGTCAAACTTAATCTTGATGCGTCGGCTCGTCTATATAGGGGCCTTACCTAGACTCAAGGGCGTAGCTAGGGGGGTGCAGCTGCACCCCCTAGATCAGAGCCAATGGGAGGTCACTGTGACCTCCCATTTTATTTATTTTTTGACAAACGATTTTGTCTCCTTTCATGCTTTTCATTGTAACATGCTGCTCACAGCATGTACTGTTTGTTCTTTTAGAAAGATTTTATACCATCCATTGGTTTAAGGTATGCATGACTGAATAAGGTATAATTTCTTTGAGTTCATAATTTCTTCCTTTTTTTTTTTTTGTGCAAATAGAATTTCAAGCACTTTTTTCTCTTTCTTTTTGCTTTTTTCTTTCTGTTTTTATTGAAAAATTTGGCTTTTATGCTAATTTTTGGGAACTTTATATAAACTGCGTTATCATATCTAGTATTGATTACTTTTTAGAAAATGATAGTAAGCCTGTTTTTGAGGAGAAAATTTTTAATTTACCGAATGAAACTCAGAACTTTACTGAATGATTAAAAAATAAATAAATGAAATACAAGAATGCATACTCATCTATGTCTACCAAAAGAGACGTGAGGCATCACGAAAATAAATAAATTAATTAATCAAAGAAAAATAAATAAATAAAATAAAGAAGTTCAGCCTTGCAATACTGTCTCACTGTTTTCAAATTTCATCAGCCAATTTGTATCTGATAAGAACTTTTTGGGAGGTCACAGTGACCTCCTATTGGGGCTCCACTGCTTGCACCCCCCTAACATGAGTCCTGGCTACGCCCTTGCCTAGACTGGTACTAGATAGCATGTTTTTCTACAAAGTCCTGAGAGTATCCTCATTGATGTCCTAATGATATCCAAAATATCATAAATGGTCCTGACGTTGTTCTCCTTATGTTTGAATCAAGGCTTCACTAGATAGCGTTTTATACAGGCTGTTTCATTTGATCAAAATCCTTGGGATAAAAACGGATAGATGTCGCCTAGCGACATCTATCGAATTTTGTGGTAACTAACATTATATACAAATCAGATAATAAAAGACAAAATTAAAATTTAATTTGTTGGCGACAATTTTACAATTTGGCATTCAATTCTATTTTCTTATATTTTAACGTTATTTAATAGCTTGTTCGATTTGCTGGTTTATTCTGCATTTTAACGGCTTGTTTCAATTAGTTAGCGAATTATTTTTCATTTTAATTGATTCTAATTATAATTAAACTATGAAACGACACTGGCACCGCAGAGCGATAAATGGCGATTTTGGAACGATAGTTACCATCAAAACTTTTGATGAGTTTAGATTGTCAAATTAATTTATTTGGCGATTTTTTTACATTTTAATGGACATTTTGGAATGACTATGGCACTAATATCTTGAAAAGCACATCAAGAATTTGTTCTCCGTAAAGCTTTTGAGAATATTTCAATAACCGAGATCTTTGGTAGTATGTACGTTTCAGTTATAGGTACGTTTTTTAACTTGGCGATGTATTTTCTTACCACCTAGGCGAAGATTAAAATTTTAAGCTTGCATCGTCTTCATGGTTGCTTCTTTTCTCTTATTTTGCACTTTAATTTAAATTTCAATGATAATAATGGCTCGATATATTTATTAAACTTATTATGTTACATGCTAATGGAGCTTTTAAAGTTGATTTGGCGAATTTTTAGCCTACTTTCCCGTTAAAAATAAAAGAGACGAAAAAAGCATTAAAATTGGCTTAATGCATCTAAAAAATGTCGCCAAGTCCAAAAAATATCGCCAAGTCCAAAAAATATCGCCAAGTTCAAAAAATATCGCCAAGTAAAAAAAAGTCAAAAAGAAACAAAAAAATGAAATAAATATCGAGAAATTAAAAATTTGAAAGTAGGGTATTGAGATGGGGAATTTGTGTGTCGGTCGGTCTGTCGGTCGGTCTGTCGGTCTGTCGGTCGGTCTGTCGGTCTGTCTGTCCCTCCTAATAACTTTTGAATGAACATTCCGATTTGGACAAACTTTTTTTTGTTGGAAAGATCTCGGCGAGTACAGCTCATTCCCATATTTGATTTTTCGATTTGAACAATTTTTGGTTCAAATTTGAGCCGTTCAAACAACCGGTCCCGCGATACTAACTTTTGAATGAACAGTCCGATTTTAACAAACTTTTTTTTGTTCGAAAGGTCTTTTCAAGGATACTTCATTCCCGTATCTACATTTTCGATTTGAACAATTTTTCGTTCAACATTGAACCGTTTAAACAAGCTGTCACCTCTAATAACTTTTGAGTGAACAGTCCAACTTAAACGAGCCGAAAAAATATCGCCAAGCCTAAAAAATATCGCGAAGTCCAAAAAATATCGCCAAGTCCAAAAAATATCGCCAAGTCCAAAAAATATCGCCAAGTCCAAAAAATATCGCCAAGTCCAAAAAATATCGCCAAGTCCAAAAATATCGCCAAGCCCAAAAAATATCGCCAAGTCCAAAAAATATCGCCAAGTCCAAAAAATATCGCCAAGCCCAAAAAAAATCGCCAAGTCCAAAAAATATCGCCAAGCCCAAAAATAATCGCCAAATCCAAAAAATATTGCCAAGTTAAAAAAAAATATCGCCAAGTCCAAAAAATATCGCCAAGTTAAAAAAATATCGCCAAGCCCAAAAAATATCGCCAAGTCCAAAAAATATCGCCAAGCCCAAAAAATATCGCCAAGTCCAAAAAATATCGCCAAGCCCAAAAAATATTGCCAAGTCCAAAAAATATCGCCAAGCCCAAAAAATATCGCCAAGTCCAAAAAATATCGCCAAGCCCAAAAAATATCGCCAAGCCCTAAAAATATCGCCAAGCCCAAAAAATATCGCCAAGTCCAAAAAATATCGCCAAGTTAAAAAAATAAAAAGGTAAAATGAATATCGAAAAATTAAAAATTTGAAAGTAGGGTATTGAGATGGGGAATTTGTGTGTCGGTCAGTCGGTCGGTCGGTCTGTCTGCCCCCCCCCCCTAATAACTTTTGAATGAACATTCCGATTTGGACAAACTTTTTTTTTGTTGGAAAGATCTCGGCGAGTACAGCTCATTCCCATATTTGATTTTTCGATTTGAACAATTTTTAGTTCAACTTTGAGCCGTTCAAACAACCTGTCCCGCGATGCTAACTTTTGAGTGAACAGTCCGATTGGAACAAACTTTTTTTTGTTCGAAAGATCTTTTCAAGGATACTTCATTCCTGTATCTACATTTTCGATTTGAACAATTTTTTGTTCAACATTGAACCGTTCAAGCAACCCTTCCCCCCTAATAACTTTTGAATGAACATTCCGATTTGAACAAACTTTTTTTTGTTGGATAGATCTCAGCGATTACAACTCATTCCCATATTTGATTTTTCGAGTTGAACAATTTTGGTTCAACATTGAACCGTTCAAGCAACCTTTCCCCCCTAATAACTTTTGAATGAACATTCAAATTGGAACAAACTTTTTTTTGTTGGAAAGATTTCGGCGAGTACAACTCATTCCCATATTTGATTTTTCGATTTGAACAATTTTTGGTTCAACTTTGAACCGTTCAAACAACCTGTCCCGCGATGCTAACTTTTGAGTGAACAGTCCGATTTCAACAAACTTTTTTTTGTTCGAAAGATCTTATCAAGGATACTTCATTCCCGTATTTACATTTCCGAATTGAACAATTTTTCGTTCAACATTGAACCGCTCAAGCAAGCTGTCACCCCTAATAATTTTTGAGTGAACAGTCCGATTTAAATAAACTTTTTTTTTTGTTCGAAGGATCTCAGCAAGGATACTTCATTACAGTATTTAAATTTTCAATTTGAACATTTTTTCGTTCAACATTGAACCGTTCAAGCAACCTTTCCCCACCTAATAACTTCTGAGTGAACCATCCGAATGGAATAAACTTTTTTTTGTTTGAAAGATCTCGGAGAGGTTCATTCCCTTATTTCGCTTTTTGGTTTGAACCATTTTTCGTTCAATATTGAACCGTTCAGAAAAAAATTTAACATTAGCGCCTACGGGGAATTTAAGTTGAATGTTGATCCTGGAACTTAAAGTCGGATTTCCTTCAAACTAACTTTGTAAAAAAAATGGTTTTGATAAATAATGTTAATAAAGTACTTTTCTGAATAATCTTCTGTGAGGACTCTGATTCCGACTCCTGCAGGCTCAGAAAAAAATGACTGACTGTGCAGACGATTTTTTGTTTATTTATTCATTTGTGTTATTGTATTTATTACTATTATTTTTTTTTGGCAGACGATTTTTTTTGTAACAAAAGTGTTTCATTCACAAGGGGCATTTTATTCTTTATTTATATTTAACAACTGGCAACGGTTTAAAAGTGAAAATCGAGACATTTTATCGACGGACGAGTTTTTTTTTTCATTTCATTCTGGGGCATCAAAATGAAATGTCTCTACGAATAGATTCGCCATTTATCGCTCTGATGGGTCAACGATATCAAAATGAACATCTGAGCTTTTGCGTAGCAATTAAGATCGTGTGAGCAACAATAATGAAACAAAATAGTAAATAGAACAATATTATTTCATTGCTACATTTTTGTTTATCGGCTGCTAATTTTAGCGTATATTTTATTAATGCAGAGATGTCAAAATTGAACGCCATTGCTATATGTTGCTAATTCGAAGAAAGTAAACAATGAATGAATGTCGTATGACTGAATCATGAGTTGCGACCAACTTTACCTGAAAAGGGAATTTATTTCCCCTAAAAAGCAGTACTAATAAGGCCTTCGGCATCAATTCACTCTGTACTCCACTTCAGTAAACTATATCAATATTTTTTAACCCTTAAAGATAGGATGAACATCACTTTTTACAGCAGAAACAATGTGCTAATAAATGTAAACAAACATTTGGATGGTCCTCGTTCAGCGCTCTCTAGCGGGCAAATCTTTACCATTGATGTTTTGAGTAATGAAGCAGCCTGTATAAAACGCTATCTAGTGAAGCCTTGGTTTGAATCGTAGTACTGTCATTAAAATTACACGAATGGCGAAAATAAAAAGTTTAAATTGGTTGTACCAAGGCTTCACTAGATAGCGTTTTATACAGGCTGCTTCATTTGATCAAAATCTTTGGGATAAAAACGGTGGTCCTCGTCCAGCGACATCTATCGAAGTTTATGGTGATTGGTGACTAACCTTATATACAAATCTTTTATCTTTACTAATATATAAAGCTGTAGAGTTTGTTTGTTTGTTTGTTTGAACGCGCTAATCTCAGGAACTACTGGTTCGATTTGAAAAATTCTTTTTGTGTTGAATAGTCCATTTATCCAGAAAGACTTTAGGCGATAGTTTGAAAAGATTCGATTAGCGATTCGTTTTTTATTCGAATTCAAGGCAAATTTTCAAGTAAATCGCCAAATACTGGGGTTAAAAATTACTTGCACATATTAATGTTATATATCGTTGGAAGCAGAAAAATTTTGTCCGTCCTATGCAGTTTGTTCCGATTCTCTAACTTAAACACAGCACGAGTTATTCAATTTTTAAACTTGCCTTTTGCAAGGCTTCACCCGATTTCTTGCAATACTTGGTTCATTAAAAACATCAATAAAAAATAAACTAATTATTCCACAGTTTTGATTTTTACGCCATTGGATAGAGCGATATTTTTAACCCCAGAATTGATTCGACTTAGGGCGCTTTTACACTTACCGACACGGCAACGATAAATCGTAAGCGATTGTCGTCATCCGACATTGGAGCACGCAAAATGCATTAAAATATGCTATGCGCTTTTCCATCTCCCGATTCCAGGACGATTCTGCCGTCTCCGACCGAACGCTGTCGTTTGTCATCCCATTCGTGTCGGATGGCATCCGTCTCTCCTTTAAAATCGGGACGATACTCATCCATCTGTTTACTTTCTTCGAACTATATAGCAATTGCGTTTAAATTCGACATCTCTTTATTAATAAATATAAGCTTCAATTTGCAGACGATAAACAAAAGATGTAGCAATAAAACAATTTTATTCATTTTAGTTGGTATTTTGTTTCATTATTGTTGCTCAGACGATTTTTAATGCAACAAAAAAAAAAAAAAAAAAAACCTCAAGTTTTCATTCTGACAGTGTTGGCGCCGCCGAGGGATAAATGGCGAATCTATTCGCAAAGAAGCGATGGTGTCAACGAAGAGACGATTGACAACGAAACATATTTGTTAACGAATTCTCTTCATTATAACGAAATGGGGATACACTCGCTTAGTACTAAAGAGCACTACAATTACGAAAACAAAACAAAACTATATTGCGACGACCAACTTATATCATGGCGAACTGTGGACTTAATTTTAAAAAGTTCTATGGCAAACTTTTGGGAGTTAGATCCGCCATTTATCGCTCTGCAATTCCAGCAGATAGTATGCGTTTCGTTCTTAGGCAGGGATTCAAGTGAAACAGGCCATCGCAAATTACAATCGCTACTGGAAATGAATTACATTAGAACGTTTCTTAATAAAAACATCGTGACGTTAGCGTGACGTTTGCCTATGAAAAACGAGCTAGATAAAACGTCACAGCCTACTTGGCGAATAAGAGGAGATCGCTGAGTGCTTGTGAGCTCTTATTGGCTCCACCCGTAGTGACGTCATGCCAAGTTAAGTTGATGATAATGTAATTCACTTCCAGTAGCGATTGCACTTCGAAGCGATTGCAGTGCTGTTTCACTTGAATCCCTGCCTTGGTGTCCTTTTCTTCATTTCGTTTCTTAAAAGCATTTCATTTTACGGCGTTTCAACAAGGCAAATAATGCGATCGTCCGTGTTTCACTTGAATTCCTGCCTACTTAGGCAGGGATTCAAGTGAAACAGGTAATCGCAAATTACAATAGCGACTGGAAATGAATTACATTAGAACGTTTCTTGATAAAAACATCGTGACGTCAGCGTGACGTTTGCCTATGAAAAACGAGCTAGATAAAATGTCACAGCCTACTTGGCGAATAAGAGGAGATCACTGACTGCTTGTGAGCTCTTATTGGCTCCACCCGTAGTGACGTCATGCCAATTTAAGTTGATGATAATGTAATTCACTTCCAGTAGCGATTGCAATTCGAAGCGATTGCAGTGCTGTTTCACTTGAATCCCTGCCTAAATGACTTTTTTTCTGGTACCATTTTGGAAATGTGTTTCAAATTAAATTGTAATTCATGTTTTTAGCAGGGATTTTTTTGGCTGCGATCTAAATATTAAAACAACTTTTTTGTTTGGAATTTTGCAATTAATGTTACAGGAAGAGAGCGGTTTGGAAATATTTGTTTTTGGTAGGGAATTGTATTTGTTTATTAGGGAGAGTGTTAAATATGTGCTACTTGACATTGTTTTTATTCCTGAGGAAGCATGTGTAAATAATGCGATTGACTTTTTTATGCGGGAAAGTTTTTTAGCGGGGAGTAGTTTTTTGAAACCGGTTTCGCTAAAACTTTTCTCCCTCCTTTAAATGCGAGCCGCCTTGGCGGCGAGTAATTTGTTTTAAGTTTCCTTACTACTTTAAAGGCGAGCTGCCTTGGCGGCGAGTAATTTGCTGAAACTTTCCTCGCTACTTTAAACGCGAGCTGCCTTGGCGTTTATATATCATTATATACCGCCTTGACGGCGAGTAGTTTATTTAAATTTTCATCACTACTTTAAAGCCCGTGCAACGCCGGGCCCCACAGCTAGTCAGATAATAAAAGACAAAATTAAAAGTTAATTTGTTGGCGACAATTTTACAATTTAGCATTCAATTCTATTTTATTATATTTTAACGTCATTTAATAGCTCGTTCGATTTGTTGGTTTATTCTGCATTTTAACGGCTTGTTTTAATTAGTTAGCGAATTATTTTTCATTTTAATTGATTCTAATTATTAATTAACTATGAAACGACACGGGCACCGCAGAGCGATAAATGGCGATTTTGGAACTATAGTTCCATCAAAACTTTTGATGAGTTTAGATGGTCAAATCAATTTATTTGGAGATTTTTTTTACATTTTAATGGACATTTTGGAATGACTATGGCACTAATATCTTGAAAAGCACATCAAGAATTTGTTCTCCGTAAAGCTTTTGAGAATATTTCAATAACCAAGATCTTTGGTAGTATGTACGTTTCAGTTACAGGTACGTTTTTTAACTTGGCGATGTATTTTTCTTACCACCTAAGCGAAGATTAAAATTTTAAGCTTGCATCGTCTTCATGGTTGCTTCTTTTCTCTTATTTTGCATTTTAATTTAAATTTCAATGATAATAATGGCTCGATATATTTATTAAACTTATTATGTTACATGCTAATGGAGCTTTTAAAGTTGATTTGACGAGTTTTTTTAATAAGAATTCTCACTTTATTTCGCAGCTTTTTTCAGTTGGCCCATTATTTTACTTTCCAGTTTTAAACGTATGTGTGAAATTAGAAACAAAAAAGGGAAGATTTCGGTGATTGGAAATCTGGTTATTTTTCCCTATTGGCGTTAAATCTTTGTGGCCAATTTATGAGCGAGGGAAAAACTTCCTTCGCAAACATAAACTAAAGAGCAACAAAATAAAGTAATTATCGCCAAAAATTTGGCAACCACAGCAGATTCCCAATTATCGAAATATTATCAATGTGTGAAATTTAACACAAAAAAACATTACCTTTTAATGTTGTGTAAATGAAAACAAAATTTTACAGTTGGTCGTCGTAATATTGTAGTTTTGTTTATTTTTTTCGTACTTGTATTGCTCTTTAGTACCAAACGATTATATATGCTCATTTCGTTGTTACTAAAGAAATTAATATGTTTTGTTGTCAATCGTCTTTCCGTTGAACACCATCGCTTCATTACTGTACATTTCATTCTGGGGCATCAAAATGAAATGTCTCTACGAATAGATTCGCCATTTATCGCTCTGATGGGTCAAAATGAGCATCGGAGCTTTTGCGTAGCAATTAAGATCGTGTGAGCAACAATAATGAAACATAAAAATAGTAAATAGAACAATATTATTTCATTGCTACATTTTTGTTTATCGGCTGCTAATTTTAGCGTATATTTTATTAAGGCCGGAATTCAAGTGAAACACGGACGATCGCAACTCACCAATGCAATCGCAAATTCTCAAATTTGGATTCAAGTGCAACGTTACAATCGCTACGAAATGCTATTCTATCGTCATTTGACTTCCAGTAGCGATTGAAATTGCGATCGCCTCGAAGCGATTCCAATGGTGTTTCACTTGAATTCGGCCCTTATGCAGAGTGTTTGCCAAGTCGAAAATCGCCCCAGAATTAATAAACTCCGGTAAACTTGGGGGTCTGGGGTTTTTGCCCACGAGGAATCGATTGACGCTGGTTTTGAAGCGCTACGATCGAACAGTTCGGAGTTAGATAGGATTCATTAAAAGTCTGAGAAGATTTCTTACTACGCCATTTTCTTTATGATTACTCTTATTGTTACCGTTTCTTAGCAATCGCGTGTTAACAATAGATTTCATATTTAATCACATCAGCGTAAATTTATGTTTTTATGGTATTTGGCAAATAATTTTTGGCAACATGTTAGAATTGTTATTGTTTTTGAAATTTAAAAGAGATCGATCAAAATAAAGTTAGAATTGGGTATGGGCAGCGGTAGAGCCGCTATATAGACAGGCCGACGCATCAAGCTTAAGTTTCGCCACTTTGGATCCAACTTATTAACTTTCACTTTCATTTTTCATTGTTGTGGAATTAGGGTTACCAGAGCAAAGTTTCGGGACATTGCCAAGCTTTGTTAATTTACGTAAAAAGTTACCAAAAAGCGATAACTGGCCAGAAAAGACAATCCTCACATACGCGCTGGATCCTAAGTGGTAATCTTGATGCGTCAGCTCGTCTATATAGGGGCCTGAGGCCGCGGTTGTCCAATCGGTTAGTCGTTGGACTCATAACCGGAGGGTCTCGGGTCGATCATTTGCCGCCGATCAAAGATCCACCGTCTTCATTAATGGTTGCTGGGGGACGTTAAAAATGTTCGTGGTCACAAAATCCTCCAAGTGAAACGAAACCTCTGGGGTGTGCTGGGCCAAGGGTTTACTCGGCCCTTGGGCCTGGTTAAAAATGAACAGAGCGCTCTTCAGGGCCCCATCCCGGTTAAAAAGCGAGTTGTGGTATTAACGGGAGGGGGGACCTGGAGTGTGAAGTGAAGTGAAAGTCAAAACCAACTGGAACCAAATGCGTACTGGAGAACAGAGACTCTGCATCCATTCGCATCAAAACCCCCAGCGCCTTCGGCGCCAAATGAAATGAAATTAGGTGTGATTTTACGGTGAGCATGGATTAAATAGGGTTGTGTTTTTTAAAATAAATTTACGGCTGTTTTGAATGCGTAATTGCAACCAAAGGCTCAAAAATGCTTTTCAAGTTTATCTAAATAAGTACTTCGCACTTTAGAAAAAAAATACGAGTTTACAAACCTCTCTTTTTTTTTAACCGAGCGGGCTCGGTCCCCTGGTACACGTTAGGGATAATACGAGGAATGGTTGCCAAGTCGAAAATCGCCCCAGAATTAATTAACTCCGGTAAACTTGGGGGTCTGGGGTTTTTGGCCACGAGGAATCACGAGGTTTTGGTTTTTCTAAATAAATTTGCCGAAAATATTGAACTTCAACACACTTCAATCTTTACACTGCTCACTTTGTACCATTTCTTTAATTGTATAGTTTTTTTTTTATTATCAACTGCATTTTATTTCCTATGGCTTTTCAAACTTAATCTTTGTATAGAATAGTTCCCTTTCCAAACTCTAACTTTGTTAAGAATAGTTTACAATGGTGCACTTTAACCGGTTATCTTTTTACCAATGGTTTCACAAATTTTCTTATGGCATGTATTGTTTTGATAAATCACAACTGAAAATTTAAATCTTCGAGTTAGCTTCGCTACCTGTTTTCCTCGAGCGGAGCTCGGTCACCCGCTGGTGTTGCTAATTCGAAGAAAGTAAACAATGAATGAATGTCGTATGACTGAAATCATAAGTTGTGACCAACTTTACCTGAAAGGGGAATTTATTTCCCCTAAAAAGCAGTATTAATAAGGCCTTCGGCATCAATTCACTCTGTACTTCGCCATTTATCGCTCTGATGGGTCAACGATATCAAAATGAACATCTGAGCTTTTGCGTAGCAATTAAGATCGTGTGAGCAACAATAATGAAACAAAATAGTAAATAGAACAATATTATTTCATTGCTACATTTTTGTTTATCGGCTGCTAATTTTAGCGTATATTTTATTAATGCAGAGATGTCAAAATTGAACGCCATTGCTATATGTTGCTAATTCGAAGAAAGTAAACAATGAATGAATGTCGTATGACTGAATCATAAGTTGTGACCAACTTTACCTGAAAGGGGAATTTATTTCCCCTAAAAAGCAGTATTAATAAGGCCTTCGGCATCAATTCACTCTGTACTCCACTTCAGTTAACTATATCAATATTTTTTAACCCTCAAAGATAGGATAAACATCACTTTTTACAGCAGAAACAATATGCTAATAAATGTAAACAAACTTTTGGGTGGTCCTCGCTCAGCGCTCTCTAGCGGGCAAATCTTTACCATTGAAGTTTTGAGTAATGATACAGCCTGTATAAGACGCTATCTAGTGAAGCCTTGGTTGTACTAATCGAAAGAGCATCTTGAGACACATTTTTTGGACAAAAATCAATTGCCCTCCCGCTGAGGATAGCAGCCAACTTTAAAGACTTGGCGAAAATTGAGCACATGCACACAACTTCACCGTTTGTATCCACCTACAAATTGTGGGTGAGATATCTACTTATTTAAAAACTGAGTATCTTTCTAACTATCTTTCTTTCTATCTATCTATGTCACGCTTCTTTCTCCTGAACGCTAATGAACTGAAAGTGGAACCAGGTACCGATAGATAGGAAATTTTTCAGGCTTCATTAGCTTCAATTTATATAATTATACGATTTTAATTAGCGAAGATATCAATTAATAAGTAGTCAAATTTAAAGCGATTAAGCCTAATACATGAATAAATATGAAATCCATTGTTGCAAAATGTGGTTGCTATGAAACAGTAATAACAATGATAATGTATATTTTGAATGAAATCTTAACTAAATCAAACACAAAACTCATAAGCGGGCCACTTATGTAATATTTTTATCGCTAACTACTTGTAATATTTTGAAACATTCATTTGCTGAAAAGCCATCCACTTATATTAAAAACTGAGTATCTATGTCTGCTTCTTTCCTTTGAGCGAGCTGAACTTACTGAAACTTTCCTCACCATCTTGAAGGCGCGAAGTGCCTGTGCAGCATCTCAATAGTTTGAATGATTTTTTGGTGCAGGAAAAAGAAATGGCGCGAAGGCGCCTTTTTGCGAGCCGCCTTGGCGGTGAGTAGTTTCTTGAAATTTTCCTCACTACTTTCAAGGCACGAAGTGCCCGTGCAACGCCGGGCCACGTGCGTGGTATGTCTTGAAATCTTGAACATTAAATTTTATCAAATGATGTAACATCAGAATGAGGTAAAAGTTAGGGAGGCGGGGACGTTATGCACCAACATGCCGCAGGAAGCTAATCTAGCTGCCCTGGCAGCTAGTCTTCTATTAATCGTTGAAACTCGTTAAATTTGACGACTTAAAAAAAAGGCAGACTTTTGAGAACTCATATTAATAACGGGGCACATGCCTTTAGAAGCATGCTTTACAATGTTCTTTTACTTTAATTTTCATTTTCCACTATTATTTGACTGGTGAGTGAAACGAAAATATTCTGTCATTGTTTGTAACACGTTCCTAGAATATCCTTGTTAAGAGAACATTTGAGAACATTTACACAACTGAGGTTTTTCTAGGATTAGAGAAGCTATTCTCTCTGAGATCCCTGGGACAATAAGAAAGGGACGTGGCAGAAGAACTTGGGATATCCCGTGGATCTATTTATGCTGCTGGGCAACGATTGGAGATATCGACCGAAATAACTTGTTCTTCGATAAAGGAGGAAACCCTTTTGTCTCAATCTCAAATTATTAAACCAAGAACAACTCTTTGTCACTGGCAGTTTTTGTTTCATTTGAAAGTGAAAGAGCAGTGAAAATAGTCATCAATTATTTCTGTCAAACAGCCGTCTCTATTTTAAAGGTGACAATGCTGAACAGTGACGTCTTGGACGTGATGTTTTGTCGTGAAAACATTTTTGATCAAATTTCTCTGGACAACACGCGTGAGCAGGCATACGGACACATTTAATTTCAGATTTTTCATTTGAAGGCATTTTTCTTCCTTTCCTCCTTCACCCTGCATTTCTTATAAATTGGGGGGGGGGGGGGGGAATTCGCATTTGTATTCATAAATTTTCTCCGTCTGCAATTGAAGTTCATATATTTCGCACCTTCAATAAAAGTCTTTAATCAAACGATGGGTCTATCAAAACCTGAATTGCGTTGCTGCCTACTTTTAATTTTTATCAGCAAATAAAGTTTTTGAGTTTGATCAGAGATCGTAAATAATGAATAGAACATTTTTTTAGTTTCTTATGGCTGCATAAAGAAGAAAGTTATGTGTGTGTGTGTGTGTGTGTTTAAAAACTTTAAAAATTATTGTATTGGTTTATTTTAGGAATAATCATATTTGAATACGCATGTATTACAAAGCAGTTCTTAAGCAAAAAAAGCTTCATTACGAAGAAAAAATCATTTTAATATTTTAAACTTGTCGTATGGATGAAGACTGGTTGAATTTCGAAAGTAAATTATTAAAACAAAATACAATAAAATAAAATAAAGTAACATCGGGAGGAAACATTTTTGTGTCAAGACATTGTATGGCAACAGTGAAAGGAATGCTGTTTTTATTCTGTGGTATGTGGTTATTGGCAGAAGCAATAGCGGACGTATTTTATACGTTTGCTACGGCAATAAAGGATAAATAATATCGGATATGAATATGAAAGCAGTGCTTATTAATGTTAACGTTCAACTACTAGTTTATAATAGTTAGAAATCAATGTTAATTTCTTTAGCCATTAGCACTTTTTTAACTGTGAAATTTCTGCTGTGATGCTGTGCCTGGGGTAAGTGACCAATCATAGCGATCTGGTATTAAACTATATTCCTTATACTAAATGACATTTCCTGATTTTTGTGAGGCTTGAAAAAATAGAAGTATTTGTGGAGTAATTTAAGCATGTTTTGATTACACGCTGCATGATTAGCGAGGTATACAAATGATCTGAATTAATGATGTTTTAGTAAGCATGTTGGGGGGCTCATCTGGGACTATTAAATGGATCATGTTCTCAATATTACATCGGAGTTGTTTTTTTGCTCGATGTTTTGGCAGAAATTCTCTTAAAAGTCAGCTTTATGGATATCAGTAAGAAAATTCAATAATAAAATGGGTGTATTTTCTTTATTTACTGCTATTCCTTTAAAATAGATTTAGTCTAATATTTTTTTGTTAGTCAGTGAAGCAGCTGAATAAATTTAAAGATCCATATTGCGACCAAACAATAAGAAGAACTGAAGTCATATGCCTAAAAATGCAATATTGGTGAAAATGGTTTCAAATTTCATCATTTATTGTGTAATGGGTAGGACTGCATCTGATAACCACAAGATAACCTTTTATTTTTTAGTTGAAAAGTCACTCATGCTTTATTTTAAAGCAATTATTTATTTGCAAATTATTAGTTAACCATTGTTATTTAATGCTGCAATTCTAAAAAAGTTTGACTAATAACCTATTTATTTATTCTGTTTTCTATTTACAGATGTTTCAAGCCATGCTGCGCAAAATTGGATTATCTTTCATGATGTGGATAAATTAACAAAATATTCATGTGCTCTGTGATGTGTTTAGTGCCTTCGTTCTTTTGTGCATCCATTCAAATTGATTCAAGTTTAACTAGCCTACAAAGTGCCTTTGAAAAAATTTCACTGTGATGGATTTTTTTCCCTTTGTGTGTTTTAAAATTTTACAGAAAATGATCCATGGAAAGGAATATAAATTAGTTCTACTGTATCGATTAAAATATACTCTACAACATGCGTAAAAAAAAGCCATTAAAAATTTTAACTTTAGTTTTACGGTTTTTCAAAACATCACTAACAAACATAGTGATGTAAGCCAAGGCAAAGTGAGAACTATCATTAGTCTTTGTTCTTGTACATATGATAAATCAAGAAGAGAACCGTACCAAAACGAAGTTTCTAGTGCCTAATCAGAATGCCATCCACAATGCTCCATCAGTATTTCTGGAAAATACAATGCCACCCATGATTCGCGATAACGCGGGTCACACACGTAGAGATGTAGGAGCACCAGTATCATGTACACGTGTGACAACAGAGTTAGGTGTTTCAGTGGCATCTGCAGTGCATTCTTCAAATGCAGTGTCTGTGAAAAGAGCTGAATCTTTACACAGGAAAGGTGAATGCACCAATGGAGTTGTGCCGGCTGGAAACGGCACCACAAATGGCACTGGCACATCTACCTCTGTTAAGTCGACTCGTGATGGATATCGCGAAAAAGCTTTGGAAGAAATCAGAAATAGTCTTAAACCTTATGCAACATCTGATCCCCATGGCGAAGGGATTTATGAGTACAGCAGTGCTAGTAGTAGTGCAAGTGAAAGTAGTGGAGCGAGTCAAGCAACTAATAATTGGAGTACTGTGTTTCCTAATTCAAATGGTTTTCAGAATCTCAATATACACCAAGCTTTTCAACACTTAATGTCCATGGGACACAGTGAGGTAAGGGAATATTTATAGTATTCACTTTTTTAAATATGTTTTGTCATGGTTAAATGTTTTGCAAATTTTAAGTTCTATTTCTCTTTGTCTGTTGAAATGAATAATTGACTATTTAAGTTGGCCAGCTACTTGCTGATGCTAGTTTTATTTCTTGTTGTTTAAGTGACAGAAGAGCGTAATGAAAAGAGATGTAGCTTGCAACACAGTTATTGACAGCATGTTACTATTTGGCCTAAACATAAAGCAATTTAAGGGTAAATTGATGACAAGATATTGATTGCAATTGTACCTTTCAAGGTTGGGTTTTTGTTATCTAAAAAACCAGTTTTTGGCTTAACATGTAAACTGTTCTTACTGGATTAAATCGTTAAACCGAAAATCTGAAATGTTACTTTAATTATGGAGTAAAATGTATAGTATTCAGCTAGTATTAATTTTATTTTACGCATGAAATACAATTAGTAGGTTCATCTCAGCATATAATTTTAAGCAGTGGTTTCCTACCTGCTCCGAGAAGAATTTCGAGAAAAAGCTTTTGAGGCCCAATAAACATGCCAGTAAAAATCAGAGACCCATTATATGCTGCGGAGGTGTCATTTACACCACTGCAGCAAACCAAATACCAAACAGTTTGGAGTTTTTAGACCTTTCCTTAACAAAGTTAATGTTTTTTCTTTTTTTACAGCATCATTAAACTGAGTTTAAAAATTCTTTAGCAAAAAAGCTAAAACTGGTTTAAAGGCTTTATAAAAATGATGAAATATTGAAGGTTAATGAATATTTTTCTAATGCACTCTGACTCCATGTGTTTCGTACATTTCATGTTGAAAGCTAAATTCAAAATTTTGCTGGAACGTCTTTAAAAAGAAAAAAACGAAAAAAATTTCGAATTGTTGATAGCATTGAGAAAACATAATTGATCATTAGGTTTTTTTTTGCTCCTGAACTTGATAGTAGTTTACAATACACGTTAACAAAGATGTATGCTAAGGTTAATTCCATATCCGCATGCTTGCTTTCTGTCCTGGATTATGCATTTTTCTTTTTTCTCGTTTTCTTATGTTGTAGCAAAAAAAAAAAAAAATGCATTGCTTCATTTTCATAATTTAGATAGTGTTTTTGAATTTTTCAAACCGTAGCAAATATCCTGTCCTCTAGAGCTTTCTTCCTTTTTAACAGCAAGATAATCTGCTATGTATTCTACAAATAGTAAATAGAACAAAGAGCAACTGATCAAATTCAGGCTAATAAACTAACTTAAAATTTCAGACGCAGCAAGCATATCAATAACTAAATCTGCACACTTTAACCAATATACTTCACTTTCTTTTTAAAATTATTAACATATTTGAAAATATCGTGGCCAGTTGTTTCTATTAACAAAGACTAACAAAATAACATTTATTCAACTCTTTTACACATTCAATAGTGCCATTCAACTCAAAAATACCCACATCAACTGTTTGTACTCTTATCAAGTTGCGTAAAAAATAATCGCTTGGTTTCATGAAAGTGATGACAGATAAGTTCTTTTGCATTTTCCATCACTTTGTCAATTCTTCTTCTCAAAGTTGTACTATTCGATTTTTTTTTTCACACAATTTTCATCAGACTTATTATTTTTACTGAGGGGATAGTGTTCTCCCACGGTATGATCTGAACCCATTTTTGTAATTAACAAAAACAGCTCAGGAGAAACTTTAGCGCATTTAGTCTGTTTTGTTCTGAAGATTTTCCCATTATGGTTTAATCGCAGAGAAATGCCTTCTCTAGTACACATTCTGAATATTTAGTTGAAAGAAGCTTTTCAGGTTTTCAGTTTCTTACATTTGTTGGATAGCATTTCATTACACAGACATGCATTCTGAGCCTCTTCCTCAAAGACAGAAAGAAAAAAACCCTCACATTTTAAACAATCATTATAGTTACAAAAATGTTTTATTTTCCTTTCTACTGTCGACGAATTAAATTGAACATTGAGTTAATATCTAGCTCACAACTTATGGTATCAGAGTCTGAATTCTCTTAATCACTTTCCAGCATCTTCTTACTCTGATCGATTAGTCTTACTCACTACTCAAAGCTTTTGAGTGACATCACATCCCACTTGTAAATTGTCCCAAAAAATTGATACCAAGCTCCAAATTTATATTGGCTCTCGACCATCGTCCACGGCTTAGTTGTCCATGGCCCATGGGTTAGAACCAGAGTTGTCAGATTTAAGAACTTTAAATAAGAGACAGACTCTTGGGGGGGGGGGGGGATTGAGAGATGAGATCTTAAGGTTGAATTTTTACAACCTTGACTTTAAAATTAAACGTTTCTCACAAATATAAATAAAGAAAAAAATACACAATGATCATATGAATAACAACTTCATTTTTTACAATTGCACGGTTATTTTTCGTCATGAATATCAGTGGGAAAAGGTTTAACACTAATTATTGTGAAAATTCGTATTTCATTGTTATTAACCCTTTTTTTCCTGACGCAGACCCGTCATTTCAAAATTTGGAGGGGGGAGGTAAATTTCAATGGAAAATATACTAAAAAAAAAAAAGCAAAAGCCACGCCCACTTATATATAAATACATTAATATCCTAAAGCCAGGGGGAGGCCATTGACCACCCGTACTACTGATGTCTCAAATGACGGGCCTGTCTTGGCGTGAAAGATATAATAGTCGCTTCTACTGATGACTAATGTTTAGTACATAGTTTTTCAAAAAGCTAGACGTACCAATAGGGAAATTTGAATGCAAAATTATTTTAATGAGTCATTTACAAAAAATTTGATTATAATTGTTTAGACAGAATTAAACCTTACTACTTGAACTCACTATAAGCAGTTTCCCTAAAACAAGTTAAAAAAAAAATCGATATTCAACATCTTTTGGAGAAAAACTAGTTTTGTGAATATTGTACCATGATGATTACTCTTGTATAATAACGAAAAATTCCTTTTTTTTTTTAAATCATATTTGCTAGTTGATTTTACTGCTGCAATAATTCTTTCTAAGTTTTGATAGTCTATAGGTTGCCATAAAGCTCACTGTAATTTATATTTCTGTCGCTCATTGTAAAAATTATGTATCTTCATGTTTTTAAAACGCGTATTTGTTTGCTAAATAGAATAACATTCAGTTACATCTTTTAGTATAAAAGGGAAGCGAAGCAAATTTCAAAACATTGAAATTGATTGATTCAAAAAATCTAGAGACTAATAGTAGCTGAAACATATTTCTTTCATAGTTGAAAAATTGAGAAGGGTTTTTTGTGTAATAAGTCATAGTAAAATCATTTACAAGGAGATACACTACTTTTACAACGAACGTTTGTTGAATTAATTGTCATAACAATTTCTGCTCTAAATGAATAGAACCCTAACATTACTTCAGAACAGGAAAATATTATAATTCACTGTTTTCTTATCACTCGATTTCAATTTTTTTTTGCTTAGTTTTTTTTTTTAAAATAATGTTTCGTTTTGTAAAATGCTGCTTCTAGTCAGAATACTGGACTTTAGCCGTCCCGTATGAAGGTTCCCCGGGATGCGGGACAATAATTCAAAAAACGGGACTGTCCCTTGAAATCCGGGACGTCTGGCAACCCTGGTTAGAACTGCTTATTTAAAGTAAATAAATCTAGTTGAATTTTTAAACAGGCATTTTTTATAGTTAATAAAAGCAAATCAATTGTGTTTATGCAAACTGTAATAAAGATGGAGAACGAATGTTCTGTACCGAAATAAATCTTCTGATTTTACTTTAAAAACCAAGCAAAATTTTATCATCTTTTTAAGAAAAATTATTTATAAAAAGTAAATTGGTCAACTATCAAAGTAGTAATTAATAAACTTAGAAAATGTCTGTTGCGAGCAATCTTTAACCCTGTTTACAAATGGGCTCTTGTAACCTGCTCTTCCTTAAATTTCTATTTTGTAGCGTTAATTGTATATCTACTTGACTCCTGATTACAACAGAAATTTTCAAGATTTGTACTCAAATGCAGTTTGTAAACTTGTTTACGTAGCACTTGCAAAAACACTAACCTTTCTTTCCACAAAAACAGTCTTTCAATAGAAGCTCATTTTGGTTTTGTAGGTAAGAAAAAAGAATGCTCATATTAACCTTTGAAAACCGGGTAGTACACATGCTGTACCCAGGCCCGGATTTAGGCATGGGCCCGGGCCCAGGGCGGCAAATTTTAGGGGGCGGCAGATTGTATTAATCAAAAATTTCCGCAAATAACAAAATAATTTCAGAATTATTTCCAATTCTATTTAAAAAAAAAAAATTCTTCATGTAATTCAGGGGCGGTGCTTTTTTTTTCTTTTTTTTTTTCCGTCTCAAAAGTGCATCGGACATTTTTACCCCTAGCCTAACTTTTCAGCAGAAGCTCTATTTTCCTCTTTTTTCCTTATCAAGACCAGGCGACTGTGTTCAAGTCAAAAACAAGAAAAGCATCCCCTCGCGGCAAAAGGGGTTTCATTCCCTGCTCCGTATTCTAGGAATTGGTCTTTCAGTCACATGGTTCTAATTAACGTTCATTAGTTTTTAGTAAGTGCATAACGAAGCGAGTGAGACTATAATTGTTCAAACCAGTGTATAACAATTTATTTCCAAACATATTAAAGTCTGAATAATAATTTAAAATTGATGAAGATAAAATAGCTATAAAACTGCAATTTTTGAGTTCTATCCCAGTTCGAGTTCGTTTTTTTATGAACTAACATTTTACATTTGTATCTTGTATCCCCATTAAAATAATAATAATAGAACCCTTGAGTATGCCCACAACTTGTCATTTATATTACTTCCTTATTTTATTTCGATAATCTGGTCCTACCTTTCTCTAACAAAGTACGGAATATTTTGAGCAAATAAAATATTATTTTCTTTCATGAAAAATTTTTTACTTAGCGTTGCCTTTCAGTATGTTATTTTTACTATAGTATTATGCTCGTTTCTTAAAACAAATGGGTTTCCATACCAACAACAATTATGTTTAATTGGGTAAAGAAAGTGATTCTATCTCCAACAATTAGCAGAAGTTTAACAATTCAAAAAAATGTTACAATAAATTAAATTTACTGTCAACTACCATGGTTCAATAACTTCACATTACGACTATAATTTTGACCTTCGGAAAAAAAGTGTTTGCGTAATATAAAATAGGGGGTCTCAGTTATTTTTTATTTTGTGTTATATTCATATTGTGCAAAATCAGAGCATTTTACACTAAAACAAAGTTCCGTTTTTTTGTTTTTTTAGGGGGGGGGGTGGCGATAATTTTCGGGCCCATGGGCGAAAGATGTGTAAATCCGGCCCTGGCTGTACCGCAAGTCTTTTTTCCCTTTGAGGACGGGGTTGAAATCTTCGCTTCTACCCTTTGGAATGGGATTTTTCCAAGAGTTCATACTCCCTTACTGGGGGATTACGGCTTTGTTTTCAAGTTGCGAAGTCATAAAACCTAAGTGACCTTTCCGTTTTCAGAGGAAAAGGGATCTACGGTTTAACACTTGTACCACCCGTCTTGAAAGGAAAACTTCTATACGAACAGTGCGGATCCAAAAGGTTAAGCTAAATTGCATGGATATGGGTATAAAATGACATTTTAATCCTTCACAATTGAATCTTATTTTGTAAAAATGGCATAAATCAACACCGCTCCTAAGTTGACTTACGCCTTTTCCCCAAAAACTGATTCAATTAGCAATATATTTTGACCATGTACATTTAATTATTTAATTTTTCAAAATCACAAAAATACAACGAGCTCAATAATTTTTGCCTTGCAAATTTATAAAACCATCCCGTTTCAAAAAGCTTTTTATCCAAGTGTTGATTGTATCAAAAATTATGTTGTACTTATGCATGCTGTTAGTCAAAATCAGGGCCGGTCTAGGCCGACAATGCGGCCCGGGTGGTTCCACTAACCCGGTCGCCAAACCTTAGGTCAGCCTGTAAGTCGACCCCCTCTCCCCCACACGCAAATACACAAACCTGGTTTTCTGACCAACTTTTAATTTTCAAAAGGGCACTTTAAATCTATAATGAAATTGCAAATAATTTTATGAATATAAAATTAAAAAAGAACTTTATTATTTTACATTAATGTTAATGATATACAGCGACCGCTACTAATAATATCACTGAATTATAAAATCAGCCACTTTTAAAAATCAAATCAGCAGGAACCGAATCCTTAAAATAGCAAAACATGTAAAACCATCCTTTAATAAAATCATCATCGCCGTTTTATAAAATCAAGTTTTTAAAAAGCACATGCTAAAATTTGAAAGTGACAATTGTAATTATATTAAAAATTACAACAAGCATAATAATAAAGTTATGTTCTATGTTGCACTAAAAGTGAAATAAGAGTGTCTCAAAAGAGGTAAAAATCATAGCTCCAAATTTGTCCTTTTCAATATATGTCAAAAAAGCCCTTGATGATGAGTAAAAAGTAATAAATTATCTGTGAATGAATTAAATCTCAGAGTTCAGATCAATTAGCTTTTTGTATTTAATTTGTAATTATTTTATCATATTTAAAAGAAAACTGCTAGGTACTCACTTTCTAATGGTGAAAAAAAATCTTTAATAAAATGACATAATTTATTATAATTTTATTTCTTAAGCAATCATAAAAGTTCAAGCATTAAATTCTATTTTATGTACTTAAAAACTAATTTTGGGATGTACCTTTTTTGCTTGAAAATGGGGAAACACCGATTAATCAGCTATAATTAGCCACTTTACCAATTAATCAGCGGAAAAAATGTTTTTCAATTACTGTGTTTTGAATTATCCTTTCACCATAGAAAAATAATTTATTGAGAGTAAATAAATGATTTTCTCTAATCCTTACTATAACATGCAGTATGAAAGTATTCAGAGTACAAATAAAACAAATAGTTCACACAATGCGTAAAACTGAATGGCACATTAAAACATAATCCTCACAGCTGATATTCAAATGACACAATTAAGAATAATAAAATTCCTAGACTTTTAAATTGTGGAAATCGAAAAATGAGTATTTCATTTTAATCAGTACAATTTTGCCAATCTACTGGCGGAAAAAATGTTTCAAACAAAATTATTTAAAGTATGCTTTGAACAAAAAACTACACTGACTGAATAAATTTATAAACAATAATAATAATTATTATTTTTATTATTACTTTGCAAACATAAGTATAACATGGAATAGGACCGTGTAGTGAGTAAGATCGAAACAAATAAATTCAAGGAATAAAATGTAAAAAAATTATTTCAGTTGATATATAATTTTTTTAACAAATTAATTTTCCTTGAATAAACATACACATATAGACAATATTGCAGCATTTCTCATGCATCAATACTTTTTTTCAGCATAGTGCTTTTAGGTAAACCTAATTTTCAAAGAATAATAAGTCTTGAATTAAATGGCTACTTATAATTGAAAAATAAATAAACACTTCTAAATTAAAGTGCTCACCGCAGCCACCCCTATTTTTTATATATATATTTTTAAATTTTCATGTCTACTGTGTTAATGTAAATTTTTAACTAGGAATATGAAAAATAATTCAAATTTATTTGATAAAATTTTTTAATTAATTTGAGAAAATTAGGAAAATGAAAAAGAATAAATCTCTCAGAAGTGTTATTTTTATTGAGCTGTTGAAAATTTAATGCACTGATTTAATCACACTAGATTCAGGCAGTCCTTTTTTCAAAAGAATCAGGAAGAATAGTGTTAATATTGTAACAGTTTTCCCCCTTTTTTTTTTGGCTCGTAGAGCTATTTTTATTGTTGTTGAAAATTTAATACCAAATTATTCTATTTCCATTCCAATCACAAATTCTTAAAACTTGATGCAAAATTATATATATAAGGAGTGTGCTTCCTAAGGAAACGATAAGAGGGTCAATCCATGGTTACGGTTGTTACATTCACACAACTTCAGCTGCTCATATTTTATTCACAAATGCAGTTAAAGTTCTAATGAAAACAGGAAATGATAATGCCCCCCGCCCCCCCAACACGATTATCACCAAGCTTTAGAGTGAAATTATTAGTGGAAGTTGTAGAAAAATCTCAAATGTGTGGTTACGGTCGTTACAAAAAAACGACATGGTTTTTTGAGTGCTATGAAACACTGCCACTTTTCTGCGAATCTATTGCACGTATGATCTTCTGGATTTTTATAATAATTGCTCAATAAATAAGGCATGATATCATACAAAGAACTTAGCTTTTTTGTTGAAAAATAAATTTTTATGAATTTTTTATTGCGGTTAGTCGTTACAAAAGCGGTTACGGTCCTTACACGTCTGACTATTTTCAATATATACAATGCTAAAAATGAGTAAACGGCTATTTTAATTCATTTTTCTGCCATATATAAAGTCAAATAATGGACATATGAGCAAAAAGGTTCTCCAGTTAGTTCATTTGATTAGAAATACTCTTCAATTGATTACTATAGACTTTGGAAGCTTTCAAATCCCTTGAGCTACGTTTTCCCATGAAACTTCACCAGAATACCCACACCTCCCAGTCTCTCTTCAGATATTTTAGCTCCTCTAAATCCTCCTAATCATCTGTGACTTGAGCTTTGTATTTCTTCAGTACTTTGCGTAGAAAAATTTCTACAAATTCGCTTATTAGGTAAATGGTATTGATAGTACCGGGCACCTTATTGCTTCAACTACAAGTGTTCCCTTCATTAAACATTTTAAAAATACTCACACATTAAGATTTTTTTCTGCATAAATCATTTGCCCTCGTCCGCCCGTTATCGAGATATAAGATTTTAAAGGATTAAATTTAAGTGAAGCTCCAAATTTAAAGGCTTCTGGGGAAATAGAAGGCCGACTATTTCACCACCTGCATGTGATAAGACATCTATCTGCATAGCATGCGAAAGATGTCTCAAATCATTACCTGAAACTCACTAAATTTGCTGACTTTATAAAAATTTCGGCAGATTTTAGGACTTTATAATTCGAAAACGAGGAGGTGAGGGCAAATAATTTATAAATCCAGCAAAATGTTTTACTACAATGCTTCAAATGCAAATAACTTAATTTTTTTTCATTATTTCACTTTTGTATGGTGTCCTGGTGAACATCGAATGACCCCTGAGTCGAATTTGTCTAAGAACTAACGTAAACGGTATTTATAGTAGGAAAGCTCCTTTATAGGAGCTTTTCTACTCTATAAGAGACGAATACCCCCAAAGTAACTTTCAGATGCATCAGTGGACTTATGTACCCAATTTGGCAAAGATCCGACTTGAACTGTGAATTTAGACCTAAAACATGTAACACCCGTAGCCAACATAGCACAAAAACGAAAAGGTTTTTTCAATAAATTATTAGTGCATGTTTTTAGAATAACTGAGTACATTATAAAACCTAAATGGCAAACTTTCACCTCAAATAGTTATTGTTACAGAATAACAAATACTTGTTTTCGGTTTCGGTCGTTACAAAGATTCTAGATAATTTTGCCTGCCTGTAATTAAAAACTAATACAACCTACAAAGAAATTGATTGCTGGAAAAGGTCAAAGGGGGTGCGTACTAAAGCACTATAATTCGTTATCTTCCATATTAAACCTGGTGTGGCCATGGTCTAGGCTGGAAACTTGATAATTTTTAACTGAAAAAATGGGTTAGAAAAACCGTAACTTTAGGACGTTGAAACCATGTTTACAGTAAAAACTAGGATATTTTACACTTTGAATTTGGAAACTATGCTTTCTTGTGAATAAAATGACATATAACATGTTATTATTAGGTGAGTTTCATATTTTGATGTCTATGTCCTATTTCTCTTGGATTGGCCCAAGACTAAAACATGAAATGAGACGTGTAAGCATTCCGTTGTTGCTGACGTTGTGCATCTTGTCGCCCGATTTTCGATTAACTAGTTAGAGTACCAATTATTTCACGATTGTGATTTTTAGCATTTTTTCAACACAGACGAACAAACTAATTGCGTCAAAGATTTTTTTTTTTTTAAATTCTTTTATTTACCCGATTGTAGAAAATCCAATCTTAAGCGTGATGGATGAGTGTGTGTGTGTGTGTGTTTTTTTTTTTTTTTTAGGAAGGAAAAAAAATGTGAAAAGACGTTTTGAAACGTAATTTTTACGGAAAGCTTTTATTTCTCAACTCATCCAGCGAAAAGTCGAAGAAGTGTTATTTCCTCTCTAGGGAAGGCATATTAAAGCTGCTCAATTATTTCTCATTCTTTTTCTTTAAACACAATGTTTTTATTATCATTATAATTTTTGGAATTTTTTAAATAATACATCTGGATTAACTATTATGAAAGAAAATTTTAATGTTTACTTTTGTGACCTCTAGATTCTTGCAATGTCGTCGCTTCATTTCCTTTATCAAGTGGTGGGGAGGGAGGGGGGATATTCTAAGAAGTATGGATTCGATGTTTACACGAAAAATAATTTTTTTTCTTCTACTTTTTATTTAACCCAATGTCTTACCATGTTTCTCTGAAAATAAATCCTGTATTATTTTAATGTTGATTGCAAAAGATGTGCCAGGGCTCGGTTTCAGAGAATTAATTTATTCTCTTTTTTTTAAATCTTTTTTATTTGCACAACAGTTGACATTTGTCCATGTCGAAACAACACATTTACTCGGTTTCGAGAAATACATTTCATTTGCTCCAATTTAAGAAATATATTTAGTCTAGTTCAATATATTTATTCCTGTTCAATAAATATTCAAAACTGAAAATACAACCGTGTCTTCGATCGTGGGTACAAGGGGTCATTACCTCCCATCAGGCCGTCAGTTAAGGGGGTCAACCCCCCCCCCCCCGCCCCGCTTTAATCAAAGTGTTTACATTCAAGTGGGCCTGGTTTCTGCTCTTTTTGGTATAATTTATTCTTCGCCCCCTTCCTTCAAAATTAATTAATAAATAAATAAAAATGACAGGCCTGCCGCCCATTAAAGCGACTATGTAAAATTTTTGGAAACTGCACAATACACACTGAGAAATTACCGGTGGAGAGTAGCAGAACCTCTTACTTTTGTTTGGCCGCCTATTACATTGACGACCCCCCCCCCTTCGTATTTCTATAGTCATATTTTAATATAATCCTCTTCAAAACCAAAAGCTGGATCTGACCTGGTATACTTCTGGAATATAGTAAGCGCTTAGCGTTTGTTCGTATTGTGACATATTAAGAAAATACTTGGTATTCTAATTAGTTACTAGCACATTCGTTTGTTTTGTTTTAAATTTGCTCGTTTGTTGTAGATGTACTTGTTCATTCAAGAATAATAAGCACCCTCGTCAATAAATAAGACGCCCGCCTGACTGTCATGTTTTAAGATGTTCTTTTTAATGAATGACGTTCTTGACTGAGGTTTATTTTTATTTTGGGGGCTGGGCTTACATTAGGTGTCCTCAGAAAAATTATGGCAGGGCTTATCTTTTGATGAGGTATTTTCAGGGAAGCTTGGGATATATGTTGTAATTCACAAGTTATTTTGCAGGGGGAATTTGAGAAGTATACATATACTTTTCAAATTCCTTCGATTAAAAAGAGTAAATAATTTGGGCTTTTAATCGCCATTTTGCCATAAGAAACGTAATTAAAAAAAAATTCTTGCCATCGGTGCCGTATTGTGTGATTGACATCAATAACTTTTCTCAAAAGAGTGTCTGCGTGACTTAACGCATCTTGATGCTTTGGAATGTTTTCAAAAGACAGTGGCCTTCTCTCTCTCATGAAGAGGTTAATCGCGGCGTTACAGAATAGTTTTGGCGAGCCAACCGTGAAACTTCGCTACTCATGTAGTATTTATTACCTTTCTGACATTGTAGCTAAGCACTGACCTTCCGTTCCCAGTGTCAAGGTTATTTCTAATACCTTCTGATAAAATGGTACCAGTACTAATTCTTGTGCATTCGAGTATGGGTAAATTGATTTTAGGAATCCATAAGAAAAGTTTGTGTGAGTCTAGTAGATAAAAAACGATTTTGATCTATTTGTAGAAAAGCGTATCAAGCGGACTTTCTTGTAAAGGAAAATGTAATATGGGGAATCTTTTAATATTTTCTGCAAGGCAATCCATGATTTTTGCAAGGGTCCTGTTTTAGGAATTTTGTGGAAAATAGTTTGGAATTTTGTGAGAATTACAATGTCATTTTGTGAAAAATAGTTACGGGTAGAAATATTCCCGATCGTTTTTAAATGAAATATTTTTGTGAAGATTCCGCTTTCAATTTTAGGATTTTGTAAAGGGTCGTTTTTGAGTTTCTGTGTTTCGTGAATTCTCCGTTAACAGACTTAATTTTTCTCTAGATTGACCCCTGCGTAGCCTTATTTAAGGACCAGTAGAAAATGACGTTGGAAACGGTATGATGTACGAAACGGACAACGTAAAATCGGGGTTCCACTGTATACTTAACCACTGTATACTTATGAGATACCAACTGAGAACTGAAAAGATATTTGTTAACATTTTATAAAATGTTAGAGAAATCATTTTTAGAAGTAAGGGAACTTTTACACCGATTTAAATAGTTCTCAGACACATCCGTCTGCATTTTCTGATCATACTTTTTAGGAAACAGTGTATCTTTAAGAAAAAAACTTTTTTTGTGTGAGGTGAAATCACTATTTTGAGTATTTAAATGTTTGTGAGGCTTAAATAGAATATTTTTACAGCAGAGAAATAGCAAAAAATATGTTGCTTATTTTTTTTTTTTTAAATTTGTAAAAAGAGCCGTCTTAGAAAATTGTTCTGGTTCATTTCAAAGAATTATTTGTCAAAATGTGACAAAATAAAATGGCTGTATGATATTATTTATGTAATTTGAACGTTTTCAACATTTGAAAATAGTGGATTATGATTGTAATATAATTTGTTTCTGCCTTTGTTTGAAGCAAACAAACACCACTTTCATTTGTTTTTCTTGAAGCATTCACAATGCTTCAACGATTGAAGAATTTGTCCTTTGACTTGTGAGGCTAGTCAGCAGAGCAGAATTTTCCATGTGCTCTTGGAAGTAGTCACATTTGATTGAAGGTTATTTTAGCGCTTTCACTGTTGTATTCTTTGCCTAAAATGTAGTTTTCAAGTAAAGAATTTTAATTACACAATTTATGCATTTACAGTTAAAACAGTTTTTCATTTCGATGTTAGGTATTGTTATTTTCGATCTGTGAGAGGAGGAAACTGTTGAGACGAAATCGTTCCAATGTATTGTTGCCTATATTTTTACTGCGGTTTTGTCCTTTTAAACCCGTTTTAAAGTTGATGCAAAAAAAAAAATCTGAAGAATGGGAAGTATTTGATTAAAGAAAAAATTCAAACCGTAAATAATAGGAACTTGTTGACAATGTGGAAATTCTCTTTTAACCAGTCTTGCGCCGGTATCTTTTTTTTTTTATTGTTATTTCATTCTTATTTTTCAATAGCCACGGAAGGCCAATAAATAGCGGAGGTTGCTCTCTAATTCTTCAAAGGGAAGCGTTCAGCGAATGCGCGTGGAATTTCCCCCACCCTTTAAAGTATCTTCCCCTTCATTCCTTTGCACCACCTCACTCAGCATAATAGTTGATTCTACGTACTGAACTCTGGTATCCGCCTTACTTTAGGGTTACTACATTTTTTCCCTGCAAGAACTATTTTGTTCTTTTATTTGACGTTTATCAAAACGTAGGTAGCATTTATCATTGCCTATTGCCATGATTTCGGACATCTTCAGATGTAATTAGTTTTAGTGTAAAAAGAGCCCTTTCATTTGAACACTTGAATGTCTCTTTCTGTGCTTCTATTTTGTTGTGGAGTTGCTCTGCACTCGAATGTCAATTTAGAATTCCAACTGCATTTCACATAATTTATTAGTTACTTTTATTTGTCTTGTCTGTATTATGCGTTGCTCATAAATGGTTTCTCCCGATATCAAGTAAAATTTTTCGATTATTAATTTTTTTTTTTCGAAAATAAGTTTTTTTTTGCGTGATTCGAATCTGTCTTAGTCAACTTAACTGAATTGATCAAAACGTATTTTAATATCCACGTTAGTTTCGCTGCCAAAGTGGTAGTGGTACAGCTGTGAAAAATTGAAAATATTCAAAGCAGCTCTAGCGTTGCTCAGCACAGCCCAGTAAATACTTTACACTAGACAGTGTACATTTTAAACCTTTTTTATGACTCCAATGGTACAGCTATTTTTAGGTTAAAAAAAGGTGTTGGCCCCTCAGCTGGGCCTGCAAATTTAAATGGGCTCTGAATCCCAAGGACACGAACAAAAAAAGTACGACCTCGATCAAGCACATGCTCTCTCGATATTTCAACAATCGGGACATACATTCTTGTGAAACTGCATCTTCATATCGAGATAAGGCCGGAAAACTTTTGTGGTTTCGAACTGAATAAGAAACAAGAGCTTCTGGTTTTAAATTTTTTTAAGGCAATGTCTAGGAATTTCTCATTAAATCTAGAATTAGTACCTAATCACATACAAATAACTTTTATTTGAAATTCAGTGCGGTTAATTGTTTATGAGCTAAATTCGTTGTAGTAGGCGTGCTGTACCGGTGTTTTACCCTTTAGTCTTGAAAATGCACGAAGATTGGCATGACGAACCATTTCCATGTTTGGAAATATTTATCGGAACGAGAAACTATTTGCACTTGCAAATCTTGAATTAACTACGCTCATTTTGGGTCAGTTGTGAAAGTAATAATTGAGAGATATTTCCACCGTAGTAGGAAAGATAATAGTGCAGAGGATTTATCAAATATCTGGGAAGAAACTGAATTGTTCTTGTTGCTTCGAGTTCTGCACCATTTGAAATAAATCTACGTTTTTAAGAACAATTGAAAGTTTTATATTTTCGTCTCACACTTTTTTTATTTTGCTTCATCTGGTACCTTTACAGTTATTAAAGTTTCAAGCTCAGTTGCTAAATCTTAAAATTTAATGTTTCTCGTTTTGAAGAGGAAAGTTTTGATATACGTTCAAAAATTACACAAATAGCTTTACACCTCGAAGGTGCAGTTGACATTCCAAATATTCAATAGAAAAAGCGTGTTTCCTAGTCGATTTCTGTTTTAATTTTCTTTTTGAGTGTGTGTATGTGAGTATTTGATGTTTTAGTGTGTCATGTTATCTCTGAAATACCTGTTTTTGAGAGAGAAATTTGTTTGCATGAGTTGTAGCTTGATTTGTAATTCGAGGAGGCGAAAAACTTGTACTCAGCTGCGATAGTTAAGCTATGCGCATGATTCAACTTTCATATGTCATGCTGTAATTCTTGTTTAATCTTCCAGCCGACGGCGTCGATTTCAACGTCGCCCTTATCTTGGAAGGTATTCCTCAGAGCCTGTGTTCAAGGTCGTGATAATGCCGCGCCACATATTTGCTCCCGTAATATTATGCTTTTTTCCCACTGCTACAGGAAAGATTTGCGATTCGCCGAAGTGGATAAGCGGGTTTGGGTTCCCATTAAACTTTATACGGAAAAAAGAAAAAGCCAAAAATGGCAATAAAGGGGAATTCTGGGAACTCGTATTAGAAATGTGCGGTCATCTGCAAGCGCCCTGACTGAGTGACCTTGCCCAAAACCGTGAGCGGGCTTGGCATAGCATGCGTGAAGGTTAGGCATCGGCTCGACCATGCCGCATGTCATTATTATTTTTTCCTTTCCTTGAAGATTTTTTTGTCGCATTGAGCAATTTTCCGAAATTGGAAAAGCTCTTATTGCATAATGGCCGAAGAGCGGTATGCATGTAGTTCTTATTCCATTATATAGATGGGGATGGATGAACTGCTTGGGAAAGTAGGCATGACCGATGATTGCACAGCATCGTCCTCGTTATTTGCGTCCGAACTGCGCTTCATTCTAACAGGATGCTAACTGTGCTTCAATGCAAGACTTTTTGAACTTAAAAGTTCTAAAAGGCAAAAGAATTTGGGAACTTAAAACAATCACTTAAATATATTTAGTACACAGCTAGAGAGAGAGAGAAAAAAAAAAAAAAAAAATAGGTCTTGACAAATTCAAATGAGACATTTCTTCCGAGACAAATTCGAGAAAAATCACGTTGTAGCGTTTGAACGATCTGTTTGATCAAAATAATGTATTGCTGATTTTGGATTGTTTCGTAGATTTCCTCTTGCTTATTTGCATTAATTTTTCATCAAGAACACTTTATACCAACATGTGACTTAACATAATGTAATTTCATAAGGATATCAACTGAAGGGACAGTGAGGAGGACTAAGCTACCAGGGGGGTGAAACTATAAACTATCCAATTCTAGGATGTTTATATACTTGATGTATTGTAAGGCTTATGGCTGTATGACCAAAGTAAATAAAAGGGTTACAAAGTGCTTTTTTTTTTAATTAAAATATGGCTACTTACACTGCTCTTGCTTACTATTTTTACTTACTAATTTTTAGCAAGCTAGCTCAGTGATCACCTCGTTGAGAAACTTCCACGTAAGCGACTTACGAAATGACTGAGAACCATCAGCTGATATCCATTTCCGAAATCTTTGCAAAACTGAATGCTTTCCGAGTTTGCTACGGTTATTACATTTTTTGTTGTATTGAGTACAACAATAGTTGTATTTTATACGATTGTTGTAAAGTACTTTATGTAATCGTTGTCTATACGACCGTTTTATTGAGAATGTTGGAAATTATTTATCTGATGATATCAGAACTAATAAGAAAACGTAGACTTTGACTGCTTAGGATGTCTGTCTTCTTTGCTAAAAAGTATGAAAATAAATTGAGCTGGAATGAACCAGTTAGCCGAGATTTTCCATTCGAACCACTATTGTTCTGACGCTTTTTAGTGTTTTTATTTTGAATTCTCTAAGTAGGTTTCTTCTCTTCATAAGCAATCTCCATCTTGGTTTCAACAACGTTTAACTGTGGGCAATTCCATTTTAATATAAATATCTCTAATTACACAAATGCCCTATGACGACTCCAAATATGTTAGATCTTTGTTTCAATGTATGAACTATATGAAGAACATGGACCCTGCTTCTACGTATATAATGCAATTATTTTTTGAAAACATTTCAGTAATAAATTTAAGTATTATTTTTCGCCTCAGTAACGGACTTATCTTGTGATTCGATCGTTATTGAGAGAAAAATGATATTTAAGTATTGTTTCTGGAAATCAGTACTATCCTATACTATAATACGAGAGATGTTTGCAAAGTCGAAAATCGCCCCAGAATTAATAAACTCCGGTAAACTTGGGGGTCTGGGGTTTTTCGCCACGAGGAATCGATTGGCGCCGGTTTTGAAGCGCTACGGTCGAACAGTTCGGAGTTAGATAGGATTCATTAAAAGTTTGAGAAGATTTCTTACTACGCCATTTTCTTTATGATTACTCTTATTGTTACTGTTTCATAGCAATCACGTTTTAACAATGGATTTCATATTTAATCACATCAGCGTAAATTTATGTTTTTATGGTATTTGGCAAATAATTTTGGCAACATGTTAGTATTGTTATTGTTTTTGAAATTTAAAAGAGATCGATCAAAATAAAGTTAAGGTTTGGGCAGCGGTAGAGCCGCTATATAGACAGGTCGACGTAGAGCCGCTATATAGACAGGCCGACGCATCAAGATTAAGTTTCACCACTTTGGATCCAATTCCTTAATTTTTACTTTCAAATTTTCATTGTTGCGGAGTAGGGTTACCAGAAAAAAGTTTTGGCACATTGCTAAGCTTTGCCAAATCTACGTGCCGCTAATAGTTGCTCACAGTGAAAAATTACCAAAACGCGATTACTGGCCAGAAAAGACAACCACTCAAACACACGAACACGCGCTGGATCCAAAGTGGTGAAACTTAATCTTGATGCGCCGGCTCGTATATATAGGGGCCTTAGGTCGACGCATTAAGCTTAAGTTTCACCACTTTGGATCCAAGTTATTAACTTTTACTTTCATTTTTCATTGTTGAGGAATTAGGGTTACTAGAGCAAAGTTTCGGGACATTGTCAAGCTTTGTTAATTTACGTAAAAAGTTACCAAAAGCGATAACTGGCCAGAAAAGACAATCCTCACACACGCGCTGGATCCTAAGTGGTAATCTTGATGCGTCGGCTCGTCTATATAGGTGCCTGAGGCTGCGGTTGTCCAATCGGTTAGTCGTCGGACTCGTAACCTGAGAGTCTCGGGTCGATCATTTAGCCGCCGATCAAAGATCCACCGTCTTCATTAATGGTTGCTGGGGACGTTATAAATGTTCGTGGTCACAAAATCCTCTAAGTGAAACGAAACCTCTGGGGTGTGCTGGGCCAAGGGTTTACTCGGCCCTTGGGCCTGGTTAAAAATGAACAGAGCGCTCTTCAGGGCCCCATCGCGGTTAAAAAGCGAGTTGTGGTATGTACGGGGGGGGGGGGGGGACCTGGAGTGTGAAGTGAAGTGAAAGTCAAAACCAACTGGAACCAAATGCGTACTGGAGAACAGAGACTGCATCCATTCGCATCAAAGCCTCCAGCGCCTTCGGCGCCAAATGAAATGAAATTAGGTGTGATTTTACGTTGAGCATGGATTAAATATGGTTGTGTTTTTTTAAATAAATTACGGCTGTTTTGAATGCGTAATTGCAACCAAAGGCTCAAAAATGCTTTTCAAGTTTATCTAAATAAGTACTTCGCACTTTAGAAAAAAACACGAGTTTACAAACCTCTTTTTTTTTTTTTTTTTTTTTTTTTAACCGAGAGGGCTCGGTTCCCTGGTACACGTTAGGGGTAATACGAGGAATGGTTGCCAAGTCGAAAATCGCCCCAGAATTAATTAACTCCGGTAAACTTGGGGGTCTGGGGTTTTTGGCCACGAGGAATCACGAGGTTTGGTTTTTCTAAATAAATTTGTCAAAAATATTGAACTTCAACACACTTTAATCTTTACACTGCTCACTTTGTACCAGTTCTTTAATTGTATATTTTTTATTATCAATTACATTTTATTTCCTATGACTTTTCAAACTTTATCTTTGTATAGAATAGTTCCATTTCCAAACTCTAACTTTGTTTATAATAGTTTACAATGGTGCACTTTAACCGGTTATCTTTTCACCAATGGTTTCACAAATTTTCTTATGGCATGTATTGTTTTGATAAATCACAATTGAAAATTTAAATCTTCGAGTTAGCTTCGATACCTATTTTCCTCGAGCGGAGCTCGGTCACCCGCTGGTTTCGTATAATACAGAAGTAAAGTTCATTTAATTCATAATTTTCATGCATTGAAACATGGATTTAACATATTTGGTGTATACAAAATTGAGACTTCTTTAGCGTGGAATTGCCCTTCAGACTTAAGTTCATTTTTAACGAACGTATAGTCTCTTCTTCCATTTTGCGGGAGTTGAAACTTTTACCCATTTAATATAAGACTATTACAAGTTTGACGTGTCTGTATTGTATATGCGTGCGTGCGTGCGTGCGTGTGTGTCTGTCTGTGGCACCATATCTCTTGAACAAATTGCTTTCGAAAAGAAAAATGTTTTTGTTCAAAAGATTATTTTATCGAGAGTTATCTTAGCAAGCTTGAGAGAGAGAGGTATCTTCTTTATTAGACCTTAATTCCCACAGAAATTGATTAAAAACCAAATTAGACTTGGGAGTGAAAACTCACTCGCTCATTTGAAACATTATTATTAATCGAGAGAACAAATTTTTCTGTTTGCGAGGGAATTTGTTTGAGACTTCCAAGCTATTTAGAATTGGAATCTTTCTCAGTTTGAAACAAAATTTTAAGCATTTTACGCGATTGATTGCAATTTGATTGTTGACACTCCAATCGGAGACAGCTCTACGATTCAAAACTTTTTGTTTGAAATTTTTATATAAATCAACAAAAAATACCAGCAATTTATTTTTGCACAAAAGCAAGACTTTTGAATCGATTTTCAATTTTTCTTTTTGATTATGCTTTTGCGAATAGCAAAACTTTATAGTTTTGATTGTCTTTCCTTTTCTGCATTTTCCCATGCATTTTACAAAATAATAGAATATATTTTAATTTTATGTGCATTGGTTTTTGTATATGTACAAGGTGAGATCTTCGGTGTTTTGTTAATTTTTTAAATTTAATTTTAATATTAATTCTTGTTGATATGACATTCATTTATGTCAAAATACACGCTATAACTTATAATTCCAAGGTTATTGCGCGTAGCACATTCCCTCGAGAATCGTTCCAATTGGCGACTTGACAACGAAGCAAAATGCTGTGTGAATTCAACGGCAAGTTGGGCTGAACGCCATTGTTCCGACTCTGCATACTGACCAGGACTGCATTCCTGAGGGAGCCCAAGAGAGGTACACACAGCACGCAACACACCCTCCCCACCCCTTCGCGCCGAGCTCGACAGATGGTCTTGAGCTCTTGGCGACGCGGGCACCTCTTGGCGGAAAAGACTATCCTCCCCTTTCTCCATGTTATTTTTTTTTCCCCTACTGCATCCGTCCGATGTTTTAGAACTTCAAAGGAAAACTTCTCGAGTCTGAGCCGGCGCCCCGAACTAAAATTTTTGGGAGGGGGAAAATTATCAATTCACCGAATGAAGTTCCAATTTTACCGAATGATAAAATACGTGCTTCCACACATGTCGTACATGCATAACATTTAGTGGGAAAAAAGGCATCTATTAAAAAATAATTCTAAAAACTAAAAAGAACAAATAAACTCAATGTTGCAATATTTATCTTCAAATTTCCGAATCGTCAGCGAAATGTGCTGAATACGCAAATTATTGGGAGGTCCCAGTGACCCCCCGTGACCTCCCATCGGGGTTCTCCTTAGTGTGTTCGTCTTATTTTGTTTTTGTAATCTTAGCAGTGCAGCCAGGGCTGACAATATGCCATGTGAGCCTGGTCCGAAACTAAGGACTCGGCTTCAAAAGGAAATAGCATTAATTTTATAAGTTTAATGGGAGGGGAGGGGTGGGGGTGAGGCATCAGAATGGCCAATGGTTCGCCTTTGCTCTTGGCGGCTCTGAGTGCAGTACTGTGCTAATCATATACCAAATCGAAACAAAGCTCCAATTTTTGAATGCATTACAAAAAATAAAAAAAACCTTACATGATTCGTGTGTATATATTTTTTGAGGGAATAAATATTTGAAAATTGTAAACGCTCTGTGTTACGAACAATTTTGGGCGACGTTAAGTGTTCATAAAATCCAATAACATCGTTTCAATAAAAGACATATTGGAACTAGTCAGCTGTTTATAAAATCGTTTAAGTGTTTGTAAGTTTTGTGTATTTTAACGGTCTTAAAGCTATTTATAGTGATCGAGCTGTAAGACTGGAATTTTTCTTCTGGAAAGTTTTATACTTCTCTCTCAGAGCAATCCTTGCAATGCTTCGCAGAATTCTGCTTGAATAATGATGATTTTAAAAGTATTCATTGAATATTTGATACAACCGTCCATTTGAGTGAAAGTTTAATTCAAGGTTTATTATATTGTTATATTTGCCCTTGTGACGAAATAATAAAATCCATCTCGATACTTTTCGAAAAGAAAATTTTCTTAATCGGGAAGGTTTGTAATGCTTTTATTTAATTACTGATTAATACATTTTAATTGTTGTACTTAAGCTGCTCTAAATCTGTATCTGCAATTTTGCTTATTTGAATAATTCGCGAATTCCTCCTGTGACTATTTCTGGAAATTTTTCGCTGCCTTTTTTATTAGAAAATGTGTCAGCTCATTTCCATTCCAGACAGCGTACTGCTCGAAACGCATTCTTTGAAACATTATTATGTCTTCATTCAAACGAGCCAGTGCGAAGTCTCATTGTGAGTAAATCTTATTTGTTTACTGGGTTAAGAAGTCGGTCAGTTGTATTTGCTTGAATTCCAATTGCCCGCAGATGAAAGGAGAGAGGTAACCGTTTAAGCTCGAGAGTAACTTTTTGTTACAAGAATTTTTTAGGTCAAAGCCAGCAGTGCTCAACAATTTTTTTTTCTTCCTCTTGTATGACTAATGTGTTACGCATTCTAGTGTTGACAAAATCGCAGTCGTATTCTCCCTCTTTTATAACATCGCGGTTTATCAGTTCGAATTGACCCGAATTTTTTTTAATCTATAAGCGATGCGATATGAACATATTTTTCTGATGTCTCACTATTCTTTTTTTTTTTTCTTCTTTTAAATCTCAATGGATTTGGAAATGATAAGCGTCTACCTTTTTTTTCTTAGGTTTTCTTTAAAGTAAAATAAACCTTTATTATCAGTTTAAACTGGGTTTTTTTTTGTTATAGATTGGAAATAATCTGCACATATCCTCCTCTGTACTCTAATTTTCGGTTTCGTACCTATTGAAAGACGAGCAAACACTATACAAGCAGTTCTAAAACTTAAAAAAAAAATTTTCAAACTTTAATAGTTTTCCGCCCTTTTTTTTCACCATTTTTCTTTTTACTTTTTTTCTACCCCTCTCCAATTTTCTTAAGAACCTGACTTTATAAATGCTATTCTGAAATAACGGCTGATGTTATTTATCAGAAAAACAATATCTCATTTTCTATAAGTAAAAAGTTAGAATGTACCAAAGCGTATTTACTTATTTTTTTGTCAAATGCCTCCATCAGGAGGCGTACCTCACAGATTATGAACACTGACTTACAGTTTAGATGTTCAGCGTTATATGATTTCCTTTAGTGTCTTTATATGTACATCAGTGGTTCTCAACGGGGGCGATACCACCTCCCGGTGGGCGGTGGGAAGACGTTGAGGGGCGGTGAACGTATTTTGGGCGGCAGGGGGTGGTGAACATTTTTTGGGCGGTAAGGGACGGTGGGAATATTTTGAAATGTGCTTGTAAGAGCATGCTTCGGGCGGGCAGGGGCGGCAGGAAATCTGCTTTTGTATCGCCAAGGGACCAAGCACGTATCCAGAACTTTGTTTAGGGGGGGGTCCAAGGTCACGAAAGTTAAATCAGAAGTATTAATTGTTTGTTACATTAGCACTAATTAAATTAAAACTATAATAATTATTAATATATAATGTGAAACAAAATATAATTAATTAATTAAAATTGATAATGAAATTAAGTATAACTAATTTTAAAAAATGCGGTAGTAAATTAATTTTTGGCAATTAATAACAGTCATCCATACGAAAATTCTAAATGTGAAGAAAAAAAAAATCATCATATCTCATTTCATTCGCTGAAACATTTATGTTTATTGCTTCGAAAAAGAGTGGTATATAATTCCTTCGAAGAAAAATTTCACAATAAAAGAAAATCAGAAGACAAATACTTTTTCAGGAATTATTAGGAAAAATGTTGCTAATACTTCAACAAAATATTAAACTTAGTAATATATTTTTTAAAAAATGTATATATTTATGTTCATTTTGTTGCCACCCCCCCCCTCCCGCCTCCCCAACTAACTACTATCTATAGAATCGAATGCACAGCTGTATGAATTCTATTATAATGTAATTCTAAACCCTTTTTCGATTTTAACAACACTTCATACAAAATTCAACTATGCTCTGGACGATAATATTTGCAAGGTTTTACTTTCAAACACTGAATTAATTTTCTTTATTTAAGTTTATAAAATTCTTTCGACAATACGAAAAGAATCTCCAAACTTACCCATTTTCTAATTTTTTCATTTAAAAGCTTGAACAAACACAGTTTAATTGGAGAAATTATTCACCACTTGCGAAGCAGAATCCGAAATTATCGAAAAA